>JAHZMV010003650.1:0-13154 GCA_027743765.1 Coecobrya sp. COE2
CTCTGAGCTCATTGAGGATAAGTTTACGGTTTATGTAAGACCAATTGCTGTTAATATAGCTGATCATCTGCTGGATGTAAGCACGTCCAAAATATTGTCGTCGTGGGTACAAGGTATTAATTTTAAAACACCCCATTCGATTAGTTACAAGAACGCAACAAATAGATTTTTTGTGGCATCAGAGATAAATAATTTGGTATTGATACATAGTCAATTTGATGCTCATTCGGCAATATATATAGCAAAACAACTAGGAAAGCAAACATCTTTACATCCAAACACTACAGAACTCGTTGGTCGAATAATTATGCAATCTTATCGGGAATTAAGAAAAAATCATGACAAAGCCACAGCTTTGAAAAATCTTAAATCTGAATTTCTACGGGAGAGTAACGAACAATTATGGGATCACATCGAATCATGTAGCAAATCTGCTCTATTACTCCCATCCTTTATGGCAAAGCAATATGCAGAGAAACTTTATCGGAAAAATCACCATTTTAGAATTTACGTCGGCGAGGAGAATTATGCATACTATTCTGTTGGATTTCAGTTTTTTGGTTCTGTTCATCCAAATATTATTCGAAGAATACAAGCATTACAATTTTCTGGAGTTTGGAACTGGTGGTCAAAATTATTTCAAGATTCAACTCGCTTTACGCCTATCCTAAAAGATACATTGCTGAAGAAACCGAGCATGGCCGGAAACATTTCCACCATATTCTTACTGCTTGCCTATGGACTCTCACTAGCATTATTCTTATTTTCAGTAGAAAATATACGGGTTATTTTTATCTTTGTTATAATAGTCTACAAAAAAATTCTTGCGCTTTTATCACTGGCCTCCTATTACGTTTATTCAGTCTGGTACAGATATACCAAAGTATATGGCATTAAAAATACAGAGGCGGTGATATTATGACAAATAATTGGATAACTTATAAGATTGATAGACCAATTCAAGATAACAAATTTCTGATATAACTATTAAAAGAATGTTATATTTTAGTTTCTTCAAAAAAAGCAATTAAAATTCTTTTCGTTGGCTGAGTTCTATATTAAGGGTATGTTAAGCTACGTAATAAGTCAGATATTCAGGCAGGAAATTATATACGGAAATTATTAGTGTTTTGCGTTATAATAGAAAGAATATATTTGATGAAACATACATAACTGTCTGTAATCAATCCTTATATACTTATATATTAACCAGATATATGTGAATTTTCTAATAATACATATATTTCATAAAAATAGTCTAAACTGATCGTCACATATATCAAATAAGTATAACAATTTACCGAATTATATCATCTTAAATTGTGCTGGTCTTGTGAAAAAAATATTTGCCACCATTTATTTAGGCTTAAAAAGGCAATGAAATAAAACAAATTGAATAAGATCAAATTGAAGATTTAGCAGCTTAAATTATTTACGAAGGGATTTTTAATGAAATTTAGGTGAATTTGTTTCGCCATAACTCCAAGACAGTTTAACGTAGGCGAGTCACCTTTTTAGCGTATTATTCCCCAAAGCCTAAGCATGTTCTCTACCCATGCACATGAGGCTAGATGCCTTCTATAACATTTGCCAAGCTTCTGAGTGAAAACGGTAAAATTGGATTCTTTTGACTATGTCATCTGAATAATTGATCCTCTCACGAATACACTGTATTAATTTGTTGAACCGCGAGTCGTCGCACATAACCCTTCTACGGCTGCAAATCGAGTGGTATAGTTCCACATATCCAAATTTACATACATCCTTCTTTACACCTCGATCAAAATGATATGGGATATTATAATCAACGAACAAAAAACATAGTTCCAGTTTCTGTTACCCCTTTCTGTAATCTACACTTTTCCGATTCTTCCATTGTTTGGGGATTAACCACATTGGTTAATGGAGCACATTTATGCAAAAATTCTGTAACCAAAAACCCGATTCTATCCTAGAAAAGAAGCGATATATGCTTCCTAACAAATTTTTATCAAATCACCTACCTTGTATTCGAAGATGAGTCAGATCTTCTAACTCACGGCGAATGTTTTCTAACCACTCAAACCATTATCGTATGGTACGACGTATAAGGTCTCCGGTCCCAATGATTTTAAAGGTCTAATTTGCATTTTAGGTCTGCCTAACATATTACCAAATCAGTGCCTATTAATTTCGAAAACAAATATTTTGATCAGAACAATTCGTGTCAACTGCTGTTGGTTGCTGTAACATCCATAGCTAAAGGAGTCCAAAAACGGGCAAGCTATCATTTAATAGAGCGTGAAATTCCGCATCGATTGATATGCCGAACATTTCTTTGTCGCAATTTCTAAATGAAATATCGACGGTCAAAGTCACCCAAATTTCATTAAAAACCCCTTCGTATTAACACCTGAGTCTTTATTACTATTATTTTTATTCTTTCCCATATACTGATAACATATATCGGTTTGATAGAATCTACTTAAATTGATTTTTGTTTTTTGTCTGAAAAAATATATTCGGCTTGACGAACAAGCGGGCATTGTAAATAATGGAAATAATAATAATTCTTATTTTTGTGCTAGAATTATATTTTTGAAGATGCCAAATAATTAGTTGTACAGTAAGTAATGTTCGTTTTAGTTATAATTTTTAAGATATGTGAGTCTTATCGGATCGTAATAAAATATTTTTATATGCGTCCCTGTTGATCGAAGTCATTAATAATTATCATCAAATATCGGAAAAATAATTACATATTTTATAATTTTCGGCTTATAATAGTTTTTCGGCTCGTGTTCTAAGTCTTCCTATATCATTAAATTAAACGTTATATTGCTAACCGGTTGAATTTTCTTGTATTAATTGGATGTTACAAGGAAGAAGATTAAGCCAAAGCGACCCGATCAAACACATACTTCAGGTCTAGTTGTTATAACTACCACAGGTAACCATCGACACAATATCCATATCTGTGGTGCTTGTCTATAGATACAACAATTTATTTCTGAAAGATGGTCGAGTTAAACTTATTTTCTAGATCCGCCGCTGTTTCGTCATTTTTCTTTCGATTTTCATAAAATAATTTTTCCTTTGTCACGAAAAATATTTTATTCTCTATTTTTGGCTGTAAACTACAGTCAATTACCTATCGATTAGTTTTTGTTTCTTGAAAATCAAATTAAATACGACGACACAAATTATCCAGTAAATAAATTTAAGTCGACCGTATATCAGAACGGAATTTATGTATCCATGAGTAACCACTGCAGATTAGTATATTTTATCGATAGTTAACTGTGGTAGTCACAGCAACGATATCTGAAATATATGTTATTTTCTGGTCGCTTTGGCTTAATATTTGTCAAAATGAAGTTAAGCCAAGCATTAATTAGTATGGCATTAATTAGGTGTAATGCATAAAACTGAATAAAAATCGATAATCGTTTTAACTACCACATAGCAATCTAACACATCGAAACAAAATTGGTAATACCGATGCAATAAAGAGGAACGTATATCCCTCCAACCATACCGAAAGCCTGACAATTAACCAGAAAATTAATTGCTTCTAGATAACGGAAATAATTTGCGACCACTCCTCTCTCGAAATCGCTCCTTATGACATGCACGACGTAATGACACTAAATATTAAGAGCATAGGAGCTCACTTTGCTATAATATCGTGGATGGGCTGCTTGAGATTTTTTTAGCAAACATATATATTCTACCACAAAATCTTTCATTTGTGATTTAAATATTTTACGGATGACTTGCAGGAAGTATGACTAAATCCAAATACTCGTCGTTGTGCTTGTCAATTTTAATTTTCACAGGAGTTGTTAATGTTGTTAAGGCATCTAAAATTTTCAACTTTTCAATACGTCCGTTTGAGGAACTCTCGTTAGATAGGTTGAGTCGAGACATGTTCTCTAAAAATGATATTGCTGTATTTGAGCGACTTCAAGCTAAACCTCAAGAACTCGATAGATTTTCAGACGAAGCGGTCAATACAGCAGCGATCCTGGGTTTATTTGAAGATATGCATTGCCACATCCTCGTAGATAATGTTGACAACTTTGACATTACTCCTTCGGACACAAGTCTTGTTCTAAGACGACCACAGTTAGCAATATTCAATACCAAGCAACAACAATTAGTTGTTTGGATTCTTAGCTCAGTTGGAATTGGAGACTACACTGCGTACACAGGGGTCTTTTACAAAATGAAAATGAAATGTCCCATTTCTAATTACTTTAGTGGAATTACGTTTCGATATACTACTAACCTATGCACCCAACTGGACTGGTATCTATATTCCATGAAAACTGAACCATGGAATTGTCAAGTTCAAATATCTTTCAAGTTATCACCGCTCATTCTCGAGGCGGTCGGAAGCCCTCCATCTTTCCTGTTCGATGGAGCTTCGGGTTTTTACAGATTATTTCAGTGGACAGAGCAGTCTTCTGCTCTTAATGCCCATATCTTCATAAACCATNTTAGTGGAATTACGTTTCGATATACTACTAACCTATGCACCCAACTGGACTGGTATCTATATTCCATGAAAACTAAACCATGGAATTGTCAAGTTCAAATATCTTTCAAGTTATCACCGCTCATTCTCGAGGCGGTCGGAAGCCCTCCATCTTTCCTGTTCGATGGAGCTTCGGGTTTTTACAGATTATTTCAGTGGACAGAGCAGTCTTCTGCTCTTAATGCCCATATCTTCATAAACCATTCTAGTAATCCGTTCACTCCTCAATTCGCCAAACGTATGTTGGCTGCTAAAGTTGATGGTTTTAGTGCTAACTTGATAAAATCTTCCGGAGGATTGACACTTCCCTCACTATACCACACAACCCTACTGATAGTTACTATTGAACAGCTGAGTGATCACCGTCTATTTACTGTTAATATAATTTATAGCTATGTAACTGATTTAGAGAAGATAAATTTCTTAGAAATCAACGTCGAATTTACTCCATCTAACTTTTCCATAGAAGGAATTACATCTACTTCGAAAGAGAGCCAAACTCTATGGAGGATTAATCAGGATGGTTTACTCCTTGGATTCGAGGAAACAATTTTCAAATTTTTAACATCAATTAGAAAATGCAAGAAATATAAAACTTTCAAAGGAATGGCACACAAATACCCTGACGATATATTTGCTGACGGAATTGCCTCACTTATATTAGCAATTGCTTCCAACGCAACTCTTGTAATGCCAGACGTGAACACGATGACCAACGTATACTGCCAGAACGGAAGGGTTACTCGAATTACAAAATTTGACACGAACGTTCACTCACAAGTGTTAGTGAATTCGTTCGCCATAACATACAAGGAATCATATCCATATCGACTGTCAATCAAACGTCCAGCATATTCTCTGGTATTCGTTAGCTGTGGGGGAGGACTTGGTTTAGAGTCTGTTGGATTTTCCGAGATAACCCGATCTTACGAGAATGAGGTTTGGATATCCATAATAATATGCTTCATTTCACTAATAGTGGTACATAATCAAATACTCTCAAATTGTGGGGGACTAGCCAACGTATTAGTTCTCTCCTTTCCTATCATAAAGGTACTTGTTGAGCAAGGAACTCCATATCCTCAGTATTTGCTCCAGAGAGGCCAGCATTTTCGAATAAGCATATCAACGATACTACTGATCGGAATAGTGCTAAGCAACGGCTATAAAAACAGCAACGTATACAGAATGACATCACCGAAATTATTAGTGCCCTACACAAGATTCTCTGAGCTCATTCAGGATAATTTTATAGTTTATGTGCGACCAGTTAGCATACTTATAAGTAATCCTAGACGAGATGCTAATACCACTTTAAAAGGTTTTCACCATGAAAACCCCCATTTAATTTGGCATCACGATGCAACAACGAAAATGTATGTTTCATCGGAGATATATACTTGGTCTATAGTGACAAATCATCTAAGTGATCATTCAAGTCGTTCCATGTCAGCCATAGAAAATCAAACTGGTATGCATCCGAACACAACCAACATATTAGCTCGAATTATAGAGAACAATTATGAAGAATGGAAAAGCAATGATGACATGGTCACAACTTTGAAGAGTTTGAAATCTGAATTTTTACGGGAACAAAACAAACAATTGTGGGATCATTTAGAATCTTGCAATAAATCTGCTCTTTTACTGCCATCCGTAATGGCAAAGAAGTACGCAGAAAAGCTTTTTCGGAAGCGTCCTCATTTTAGAATTTACGTCGGCCAGGAGAATTATGTAAACATTTCTGTAGGCTTCAGATTCAGTGATTCTGTTCATCCAAATATTGTTCGAAGAATGCAGGCGGTACAATTTTCTGGACTTTGGAACTGGTGGTCAAAATTCTTTCAAGATGTTACTCGGTTTACACCTGTTCTAAAAGACACATTGGTGACAGCACCAAATATGTCCGGGAACATTTCGATCATATTCATAATCCTTGCTTATGGCCTGGTACTCTCATTTTTCGTATTTACAGTGGAATGTATACGTGTTATTTTTGAGTTTGCTATAATAATATGCAAACAAATTCTCGTTGTTATATCTTCGCCAGTCTATTACATTTATTCAATATGGTTTAACGAAGTGCATATCATAAAAATGCGTCAGCAGCCTGTACAGTTAAATAATAAATAAACTGATAAGTTTAAAGAATAGAAGAATGGAGTTCTATCTTTCAAATTTGGGATATTGTTGTTGTATAATTCTCCACCCACTTCAAGATATTTCCATGACATTTGTAGACTTAACTAATTAAATTTAAATATTTAAACCGTATGAATGCGAGCACATAAATATGTGGTATTGGGAAAAAAAGTATTCGAATATTAACTAATTTTTACACCAACGGAATTGTCTTGGATAACCGCCATGTGCCGAATATAGAATTCAATTGGTGTTATGTATAATATTATTGTCTAGTATATGTGTTATGGTAATAAAATATTATATATTTCACGTAAAAAATATTCTCTGTATTCAAAGCATCACCTTTTTTATTACAACTCTAAAAATATTTGCTTTCTAATCATTTTATGTTTGGTCATTTCCATACAGCCATTTTTGCCATTTATATTATTTTAATTATGTAAATAGACGGATCTTTTGTAAAGAAAGAAATATTTGGCATTTTTTAAATTTTTTAAACGATCATATCAAGGCAAGGCAGTTTGAGATTTCATATAACATTAAATTTCATAATTTTCAACCTTTTATTCCAAAATGTAAACCAAATCCATTAAAATAGTTATGAAATAAAATATTAAGTATTAGTAATATTAAAACATTTTAGATTTTAGTTGCTATCAAAACAAAATATAAGCAGAAATTTTAAACCAATTCTGGATATTTTATAACCACTTAATTAAAATATTGAATTGGGTACGAAATAATATCTACTTATTTTTAATTTTATGATGGAATATGATATTTCTTCCAAAATTGCAACCTGTCAAAGAACGGTTCCTCGATGATCTCGAAAGTGTCGTTTAACATTAACCGTGTTAACGCGACGTCCTCAAGGTTAGGATTAGTTTCCTTTAGTGGCTTCCAGGTTTCATCTTCGCCCACTTGAGTTGGATCTGGAACCCTATCAATTTAAACCAAAGTAGTGTTATTCGAAATACCGTTTTAATACCTACCTACCTACTAAAATATACTTAAAATTATTCACCCATTCTCAGCAAAGGTGACCCAGAGATGAATCAATTTTTTAGAGAACTCGTAATCCACGTCTTTCTCGTCCACATCCTTCCGCAGGGTTGGCCATGGGAACATAAGCGGAAGTTCGTCACTAAGCAATGAAATATTTTCATTTAGCAGACTCAACCAACGACTATTACAATGTAATTAAATTTATAAATTAGCCTTTTACCCATGACATGCCCCTGTAATACAAAACAATAGAAAAAAGTTAATATTTAAATTAATTTGTCCACACTCTTTGAAAATGTCAATTCAAAAATGTATACCGTATTTCTTTCGCTGTTTAGTCTGTACAGTGTTTGCTGTTGCCAAGTTTTGCAGTCTAGCTGCATTGTAATTTTGCTCCACGGGTAAGAATGGGTAGTTGTATTTATCCATAAGCAACGAGTTAAAGGAAATAGCCCCCTCGTACGTATAATAATAGAGGTAGACGGGTGCCACTTTAGCATGAAGTAATGCAGCCTGACGACTATCCAAGTAGAAATTTCTGTCCGACGTCACCCTAATCATTTCCTTAAGCGTCGTATTTGAAAGCTCTTTCCCGTGCAGGTAGTACTCACGCACGGCATCCGAAACGTCATCAGCATTGGGATGATTCTTATACTGGAGCATAATCGGGGCATATTTGTACCAATTTTTTTCCATTCGGCGTCTTAGCGTGTCGTTTGTGTAATACGGGTAGAGAATAATTCCACCTTCTCCAGAGTTGATACCTTGAACCCATGGCTTATTGCAAATTTCCCCGCGTTCCAAAAGACGCAACGGATGATCCGTAAGAAATGGTGGATCGCTCTCCTTATTATTTTTCTCAACGGTGGGGCCAAACACGGCCTTAATTTGTCCTTCCGCAATCTTATTCTAAATATCGGCGCGAAATACATTATTATTACATTTTCGGATTTAGTGCAACATATACAATTAGTTTTATATCAACTTACTATAAATCCGGAATGGAATTTAGCCATCCTTTTCGCTGGCACTTTCTTCATGCAGTGTACCATTTCCGTCATATTTTGGTCATAGCATTCCAGGCTAGCAGCCATTTTGATAAATTGATCCTTAGGATTTTCCACTAAAGCCATCGGTGTTAGGGCTGTTCCTCCCATGGAAATTATTCCAGAAAACAGACCTTTGGTTAAGGGTGACATTGAATGAAGATGACTACCAGCTCCGGATGCACCCGATTAGGCCATCTTCAGTGTTGGAGAATCCGAACGAATTGAGTCGATAGTTTATTGACACGAAAACGATATCGTGTTCCATAAAGTAGGTTGGTGAGTAATAGCGAGAGTTGCCAGCCATGTAGAATCCTCCATGGAGCCAGACCATTACAGGACGGAAGCCACTTTGAGGCACGTGCCCATTTTGATGTGTCTATATAATTTACAAAGAAACTTATAATTTTTTATTGAATTTGAAGATAATTTAAAAGTCAAATCTACATACCTTTCTGGTTGCCACATCCAGAAATAAACAGTCTTCATCACCAAACGCATCATCGCCAGGGACAGTACTTGCTTGCCAACAGGCTTCACCGTACTGTATTGCATCTCGAGTTCCCTCCCATCCTAAGTGTTCCTCTGGTGGCTGAATAAACGAATCAGTTTTTTATATGGATTCCTTTACGTTAACTATATAATTTATTACTTTGCTTACCTCAAATCTTAATTTTTTGGTTGGTGCTCTGGCATACGGAATTCCACGATAATATTCAAACGGTGTATTCCCACGGGCAACAAATTTCACTCCCTTAAGTCTCCCCATAGTTGTATCAGCAAAAACTGGTTCGCCATCTGGGGTGGTTTTCGTGGGATCTTTAGTGTAATGCACTGCTTCAACGATTTTGTCGTATATGCCCTTGAAGGACCAAGGGTTATCTGCTTCGGGTGTGGCCTTTTCCGCAGATGCACGTGTGTCGAAATAAAAAAAGGAAAAGGAACTTAAAATAAGCAAAACCAGATTTAGTTTCTGCATTTTACAGTGAGTCGTCAAACGCTGTGAGAGAAAAGGATATATTAACTGAGTTGATTTTCTGTATTTTGATGATTTGGCCTCTGTCTCCAAATCGTGAGTGATATTGGATCCGCTGATGTTAGTTGATTTCAGGATGATATCATTTTCTTTAACCGAACTATAATGTTAATTGATGATCACAACGGATGTTGTTGATCGTTTTACTATTCCGCCAATGATTATATACGATGTTTTTCTCATTGTCATACAACCATTCATTAAACTTGATCATGCTATCATAGACGTCAGTAACCACAGGATGTTGTGAATGACAAAATTTATTGTGATATTGAATGGTATCTGATTATTTAATTCTGGCAAATATTTGACATATTTATTTATTGTAAGGTGGGATGAATGGTCCAACGATTCTTGTTTTCTATAGATTTTATTGTCGCCGCGTATGTGGTTTATTGATACTATACAAATAACATGTTACGTACTAATTTACGTCTTACAGGATGTAGGGTAACTATATACATATTATATGACGTTTTACGAATTTGGATGTGTTTGTATAATTATCTAATGCAATGGTTCACAAAATTACGCTCGTACAAACTGAATCATGACATGTAGAGGCATTGAACGGTTTATCCAATCTAAATGTTGCAATGGAATTTATTTGAACCTACTAGAAGCTTAAAAGAAATTACATGTAAACCACACCGTTAATTATACTAATGCTGGTATTATTAGACCAGATAAATATTCACCTGCATAAGCCTGAAGAAAATGGAATGAGGCGAGTAACATTGTATGAAAAAGTTGGGAATTTGACTACATAATCCTTTCAAACTTGTCGATATATACATTGTCAACAAAAGCGTGTTAATGAACCACGAATTCTTACCACCATTTTATTATCATGTTTACTGTCACTATTGCATAATCGAAACAAAGAATTCATGTTTTTATTTGAAGGATATTTAGGTTATCCATACTGTTTTCAAGTCACATTTAAATCGCATACACAACAGAATATTCGCAACTAATGATAACAGTAATAGCAAGTCAGCAGTTTCTGATATCAGGAAAGCCAAAATATTTAACGGAGTGGTTTTCTCATAAAAGTTGACTGAACCAATTAAAATCCTGATCTCACTACATCCTCTGATCCTCCTTTGAAACTCCTTTTGAAATAGCCTGTCAACCTTTTCACTGCCCAACGACCTCCCCAAATGTTCATTCCAAATCGTAATAATACTTTTGCTCGTATGATTCACTTTTCCCGGAAAGTAGTATCCAATTGCCATTACAAAATATGTTGAACAAGACGCTAACCAGATACCATCAGCACCAATGTAGACGTGCTGGCACGTACATTTTTATGAATTACTACGGTAGTTTGAACGAAATTCATAATCATAGCGCAAGCTTTAAATGTTGCGGACAGTTTTCGCTGAAAACCGTCATTAATGCTAATTGAGTAAAGTTGGAGTTTTTGATACGATTGAAATGACTTTACCAGTTTGTCGGGAACAAAAAAGCGTCTTTTTAAGAATTTAGCTTCCTTTTCAATTTGATTTGATAGCACGTAAAGTGCAATGTAACTTGAGAACATACCACAGTACACCAAAAATGATCCGATTGTCATTGACAGTGAAAAATTCCTAATTTCAAACACAACCCTGAAGACCCTCAAAATTAGTGCCAGGTTCGGTGAAATTTCCCGTAGCAACGGGCAAAATATTACTGAAATGGGATCGTTATCTGTTCAAATTATTACTGTAGAATTTATCAAAATACATAACATGCTGACTATGGGAATGGTGGAAACGAAAAACTTTATTAGTAGCGACGACCTAACAACCTTCTCGTGGTACAAGGAGTTCACAATATTAACAATATCTGTAGACTGTTTCCGTAAAACTGGTGTAACTATGTTGAAAACTATGCCCATCGTTAAACGAATCGTTGGTTGTACAATTGTATCTCCATTTAGAGGAATCAATTGGTGAAATATTTTCCAGGATTGTATAAAAATTTGCAACAAAAGAATTATTCCGTTAACCCATTCTGCTAGTTGCAATAATCTTAGAACTGGTTTGCTTTTGGTGTCAATTAGAATCTTCTCAGGGTCACAGCATCTACCAAACGAATTGACGTATGGAAAGAATATCTCCGCAAGCCTTATTTGATTATGTAACATAGTTCTTAGTTTAAATCTACCATAAAACTTATTCGCAATTACTTCCATTTTTGAAATACTTTTCAAATTACAAACAATACTTTGAATGCTTTGCCTATCGGCAGCTTGCTTTGGCAGGATTAGGAAACGCAAAACAAAGTTCAGATAACGCTTTATAGTCATAACCGATTATTTCTTGCGATATACAATGCTTTTTAAATTAACTTTACGTTAATCTCCTGATACATTATTATTGACATACTTGTGTAAAATAACATCTGTCTTTCCTGTTGATTGATATTAGTATGCAGAAAAATGGTTGTGCGGACGTTTCTAACCTTGAGGTATTTTGATGCTGTCCTTCAAGCTATTTTAATTAGAACCACATAATTTTCATGTTTTCATTTCCGGACCAATATATGTCATACAACACTAAACCGTTTGGAAATTTAGCTTTTTGTAATGCAGATTGATTGAAAGATTGCTAGCTTTTAATTAGAATGAGATTTTAATTAAAGTGGAATGTGACGTCAACCCTGACACCAAATGATCCCCATGATTTAACATAATGTCTGTTGCAAATGCCAACATGATTTTATAACATAAAGTGACATGTTTGTATTTAGATGCTACGCTTATCAACTTTTCCAGTGGGTGCATTTTCCTTAATTGTCATGAAACAAAAAAATGAATGGTGTTGGAAGGGATTTTGCATTTATTTCAATCCGTTCTCCTTGGAGTCATCTTTCCCTTGTAGCCTAAAAATTGTAAATTTTCCTGGTAAAAGCTTTGTAATGTAAATCATACTTTTGGTATATTAAAAACCCACATAAATTGTTTTCAATGCTCATGATTGCTTCCATTTAACATTTTTTTCTGCTATGGTATCATGATTTATCCGAATGTATTAGTAGGTGAAGGAGGAATTACTCATTAAAAACATTGTATATTCACTTAGTATTTTGAAATACCCTGAAAGCATAATAATAACGAGCATAATATCATCATAATGTAATACATATAACACACGGCAAATAACCGTAGATTATATAATACGGAACAGATTCTCCACATTACTAATGACTCACAGAAAAACATTATTGCATATTCATGTATTTACTGTGCTGAGTAAGAAATAGATTGGTGAATGAGAGATTGTGTGTAAAGCAGCGAACAGTCTCAACCAACGAACAGTAAGCTCTTTCCATTCATAAGGACGAACAATGGAGAAAATCTGAAGATTAAAAAATGAACTGTGTAAACCACCGAACATTTAGTAAACTTTATATT
>JAHZMV010003651.1:0-12444 GCA_027743765.1 Coecobrya sp. COE2
TCCGGCAGTCACATGGGACGCCTTGTTCAAAGCGATGGAGGAAGTGAAAGCAGAATATTCCAACTTGATTGAGACGTACTCAGTCAACGAAACAAGCTTGGAGGAAGTTTTTCTCGCACTTGCTCGAATGCAGTATCCTGAACGCCAATCGGATGTTTCATTATGCAAACAGATTTGTACTTGTCGTTGCTGAAAACTATTATCTAACATTATTCACCCAATAAAATATACTACATATTTGTCTTCATTCTGTACGTAAATGTATTTACTAATATCAATGACTGGTATTATCTATTCTGCAATGAAAATTAAAGATGAAATAAATGAATCCAAGTATGAAATAGAATTGATAATCTATTTGTATTTTAATTTTACACACTTTAAGAGTAAAGTGCACTGCGTTAATTTTAATTTGAACTACTTTAGTTCATGTGAATGGAAATGTGTATCAAAATGCCCCATGCATAAATAATTTTTAAGTCATGAGTCATAATAATACAATCCATTTATTTAGCTTTTAATTAATTAGAAAGATTGATTATGAAATACCTATGATGAAAATATTAAAGGGTTAATTAAATTGATTGAGTGAATGGTCCATTAAACTAAAATGTCAATGAATAAGCTCCCATCTCTGTGTTCTACAGACATATTAACGGCAACGTAGTTAAAAATAATTTCTTAGATTCCAAAAAACCCAAAGGGCTTTCCCCGGCCAAAAGGGCAAATAGAAAGAAGATTCATTGAACTGGATATAAATATCCTAGGTCTGGTCCTTGATAGGACCCTTTTAGCGGAAATCCCGACAGGTCCTGTGCTTTATGATGGAAGAAACAAAGGTGCCTTAGCGGAACACCAACCACAATGCATTGCCTGAAAATCCTTCTCATGCATAGAAAGCCTGTTGTATTCATTGACTGCCATCCCAAATGAGTATAAAAGTGAAGTTGAAATTTGAACAAGTTATCATTCATTCCACTTGACTTTACCAAATCACATCTCGTTTTCTTTAAATTCCCTAAACACAAGTTTTAAAATATCGACGCTTTAAAAAGCTAAGCTACAAGTTTAAAATGGTTGCCCAAAAGAATATTTTCAACGGTTTGTTCGTCGTTATCGCTGTGGTCTTCTGTATCATTGCGGTTGTTCACGCATCCCCAGTTGCAAAAGTGGAAGAAGGTAAAATAAGGGACCCTTGACACATAGTGTCATTATTTACTATGAGTTTTGTAGTTTTTTCAGTTATCTTGATACTTTGTTACTTAAAAATCTTTGCGTTTTTTCTGTTTTCCAGTTGAATCATCCGCATCTGGGGCAATGAGAGAAGGTCGCTTTTACGGACTTGGAGGTTCTCAGGCTTCATCATTTGCCAGTGCCAACGCTGGAGCTACTGGACTTGGACTGGGTTATCCTTACGGAGGCGGTGTGGGTCTTGCTACTTCCTCTGCCACGGCTCAGGCTGGTGCTGGAGCAATGTAAGAACAAATACCACTAAACTGTCTATTTATACAGTTAGTTCGTAAATTCAGAAATAGTGGCACTAACGGAAAATTTTATATTCAATTTTGTTTTGATATTTGATTTTACAGAGGATATCCTTACGGAAAATAACATGAATTACAAGTTTAGTCCCGCCCGATCCGAGTCAGAAATTCAGAAATGGTGGCACTAACGGAAAATTTTATATTCAATTTTGTTTTGATATTTGATTTTACAGAGGATATCCTTACGGAAAATAACATGAATTACAAGTTTAGTCCCGCCCGATCCGAGTCAGAACGCTTTCTCCATAAATTAATTTTTCTTTATTTAATTCTTATGGTGCTGGTTTAATGTTTAGTAATAATAATTAGTAATGCAGAATAAAATATTTAATTCTCATATTCATTCCCCTTGCAATCCTAATTTATTTAAATACTTTACAATTACGCATTGCATCTATCTCTAATAATAATGCAGCTAATTTAAAAAAATCAAAAGGTGCAACATTTCTTTTTCTCGAGATTAAAAGTCATAAAATTTTAGGTTAGTTTTAACCGATCACTATTAGTCATCCTAAAAGCATCAAATTACAAACTTTGCAAAATTATAATTAAGTTTTTTATGTAAAACATTTAGCAAAACTTATCTATTACAACAATTTGGTGCATATCATGTATAAATGTATACTGTATTGCATGTATTTACTATTGTTTAGACATTAAAATTGTATGTCGTTACAAGATAATCCAAGTGTTCCTCTTCAGCTTGCAACCGTTTCAATTTCACATTTTTCTCCTTCGCTACCGCCTCCGCCATTGTGATATCATTAAAGGCCTTCATCTTTAAAAATTCTGGGTTGAAAATTACCTTGTCAATCTGCTCCTTCATTTTCTCACACTTTTGTAAAAGCTGCTGCTTCTTCACTTCAGCAGCAGCATCAAATTCAGTGATATGAGATGAAGAAGTCTTTCCTTCTTCAAGGGCAGTAGTGTAAAATGTACTGCTACTGTTTCCATATTTCACCTTCAATTCAGTTGAGTTGGTGGTGACCTTCCATTGACCATTTGCTGACGCCCCCGACACAACTGAATTTTCACTCGCTTCTTCCACTTTGTATAAAAGGTCATCTTGCTTTTCAGCAATCCTCTCCAAAAATAACTGCTGAATGCTTTCCGGTCGACCACAATTCGAGATTAGCCAAAACGCTGCATTGATAACCGTCTTCTGTGCCCAATCATTGACGCCTCCGGATAACCATCTTGGCAGTAATGATTGACAGTCTTGGCAGTCTTGCCAGCGGTTCAGCTTGTCGCCAGAACCATGTAAAAAATGGCGGCCTGCTTCATTCCATTCTTTGGAATGGCACAAAAGAAAAACTTGCTTGGGAAGGGATTTACTTTTCCCAATTAACTGATCAACCGCCCCATAAAATAATTTGTGGACAATGTCCACCCTTTCCGACAAAGGGCGATGATGAGCAACTTGAGTGCATAAATTTTTGACCAGGCCTAGCATTCCACTGTCGTGCTGGCTATTTTCGTACAAGTCAAAGTTGCCACTAGCTTTCGCCACAAGTTTTATCGGATTTTCTGCTGAGGTGGGCCTGTCATGTAAGTCCTTTTCATAAAATGATATCTGAAGACGACCCCCACATTCAGAGATAATTGACATCATCGAAAGCTCCCTCCGATTGGGAAGGCTTTCTTCAAACATTGCAATTGCTCCAGCCATGGATTCAGAAATTATTGGATACTCCAAAGAAAATCCCGCTTTTCTCTTTGCTTCTCGCAGAACGTCTTGCATTCCTTGAGAAAACCAATCTGGAATTATTATCAGGACCTGATAAGGGCTTGAGGGCGGACTCCATCCAAGTTTAGTTCTGGCTTCATCTTTCAACCACACCAGCAACTTTTGTACTTCCTGCTGCCATGTTATGGAGGAATCCTCTAGCAATTCATTAATGGACCGTTTTTTGGAAATGTCGCCTTTAAATTTTTTACACATCTCGCCAAATAGCACAGCGCCAGTCTTAGTATAAATTCCGGTAAGGGCTGGAACACTGACTGTGTTGTGTTGGGGTAATGCGAGATAAATGCAATTTTCTGTCAGATAGATTATCAATGGATACGTTAACATCTTATCAACTTGATGATGATAACATGACGACTTGGTTTGTTCCCCTGTTTTATTCTTCTTGTCTTTTTTCCTTTCCCCTCCCGCTTTTGTTTGTCGTGCCTTCAAATTCTTAAACGCCGCATTAAGTTCATCTTCCAAAATTTCAGCCTCGCTGCTAATTACATCATTCACTTTTCCTGGATATTCCATGCAATCCCCCAAAACTTGGATGGAGTACCTCACCAAATTTTGGTGAATTTGGAACAATTTTGAGGCATCCCAATAAACCTGATAGGTAAAGTAAGGTTCCATTTTCTCAAGATAAAGCTGATACAAGCTATAACGGAGCTCCTTGGCCATGGACTGCTCACTGAACCGAATTTCTTGGTTTTCTGATTTAAATAATTCTGCCAATTTCTCGTAAGATTTGTAGAAAATTTCCTGTTGGAATTTTTTCTCTTCTGGTCGACTTTCACATTCCAGGAGATACATGGCATTTTCATATTCCATCTTCAAAAATGATTCCAGCCTGGCCACGTCCCGTTTTCCGGTAAAGCAAACAAGATTTTCAAATTTATTTTTGACTTCTGCACAAAACTGCTCCACGGCATACTTAATTTGCTCGATTACGTCTTGGTCAAAATCATCATTTTTGCTGGGATGATTTTGCTTAACTGCTTTATAAATCTGCAGCATTTCTTCAGCATTGTCAGTTGTCATACGTTCAGCCACCCAGGCATACAAATTGTTTGCCAAGTTTATGGAAAAGGAAGCGTTGTCGTTGCAAATGATAGGATTGGTGGCTAGCTGCGGTGGGGGCAGTCGTGGGGGTGGTTCCTTTTTGGTTTCAAGCATGTGAAGTTCTGCCACAGTAACCTTTTCCAAAGTCAGCGCTTTCTCGGATCGTTGATCAGATATCACTGGCTCTTGGATTACTATCTGAGGAGTCTTTTCATCGTCAATCTTAGGCCTCACATACTACAAATTTTTTTACATGTTTTAAATTTCTGGATCTATTTTAAAATTAAATTATTTTTATTTACTGTTTCTTAACCTGTACCTCATCTACTTGCATAGGCTCAGGGATATCATTTTTGGTACATTGACAGGTTGTGCAATGACCTTGTTGTGTGTCATCTTCCGTCTGGACCCCCACATCCCTCAAAGACTTGGTCCATCTTTTCACCTCAAGGTCGATATCCAATTTTGGATAGATTCCAGCATTCTCCATCCCTTGACCAAAGGCAGAATCCTGATGAATGGAATTTATGCTGGGAGTACTTTCCTCCTCTTTCGATTCCACACAGTTTCTGCTTAATATTTTCATACATGGTAGATAACCATTTAGCGAATTGGTTAGGGAGTCTAGATAATTTCCAAAACTGCTCAGTGTCAACCATTCCCCAGTTTTCTCCAATTTCTTTGGAGAAAGTGTCTTCACGTCTGTGATAGCATTGGCAACTTTTAGCAAGGCTGATTGTATCGAAGCCAAAGAGTGGTCGCGATGAGTTCCCTGAACCATTGCCATGGCAACGTGGACTGGTTGTTTCGGTGGGGATGAAAATGATGAAAACCCCAATAAATTGTGGATGTCATCCCATTTGCTTAGTTTCTTGAGGAAGGTCAGTTGACCAGAGGATGCCAAGTTGGTACGAAAAATGCAACTTAAACTGGTGCAAAGATTTTTCTCCAAGTGCGGGGGGATCAACTCGAAAGAGTGAAAGAGTCGTGGCTATACAGAAAGAAAAAACGTAGTTATTATTAAATATCATTTTTCAATTTAATTATATCCAGTTTAGGATTTATCATACCACGTGACTCTCTTGGAGAACCTCTACAACCCTGGAGCTTATCAATGCCCCCAGCATTTCCATAGCAACTTCCATGGAACCTTCCATCCCACCCTTTTCCAAGTAGACTATCCAAACCAGCATTTCCACAAACTCGTTTCCTCTTCCTTCTTCGTGGCTTGCCCCAGGAATTGACCCTTCTGTAACAAAAGGTGTCGGCCAAAGATATAAACCTCCACCGACTTCCCTCCCTCCACCTCCATCGTTAACCTCTCGTGTTCCTTTCCCCTCGTCCCTCCTCACATAATTCAGCCATCCTAACCCATTCGCTTGGTAATAATGAATCAGCAATTTTGTCCAAAAGCTCTTAAATCCCTCTTGGTCACTCTCCCCCAGAACTGCTATAATCCCCACAGGGAGTTTTTCCAGGGACGGATCTTTTCCTGCTCCATTAACTATTCGAGTAAGATTGTCCAAGTTTAATTGTAGTTTATTTTGATGCTCGTCCCATTCGACGATTCGATTACTGACGCCGAGATAATCGCCCATTGTTACACGACTAGGGTCGCTACCTACACTCATTTCTCAATTTTTGATAGCTTCAATAATTATTAAAGTCTTGTTACAAATGAACAATTATCAACAGTGCATACAAAATCGGCCGTATTTTTACTGAAAGCAGTGGGCTAATACTTTGAGAATTGTACTTTCTCAACGAAGATTGGAGATGTAATGACGAGTTATGATGCAACATATAAACAGGAAAATATAATCGTCTCCAATAAGTCATATTATAGTTGTACAGTTGTACTTTACACACGACTGTATTTATACTACAAGTTATAAGTAAATACACTACGAATGAAATCCACATTTCATTAAATACAGCGTGTACAGTGCTATGTTCAGTATGTTAGATTATGGAGGGGAGTGGGTTACTGGAGAGAGGCGGGTGGCAAGTGGCAAAACAAGACAGTTTTCTTGTATGCAATTATGCAACAAGTTTTCTAGAGAAAATATTACTTTGGCTTTGTTAGGGGCAAAGTGAGACTCTCTTTGGTAAAAACAATGATTTTTCTTTTATTGTGTTGACAGTATTAAAACAATATTAAAGATCTTTATCATCTATGTATGTCATTACAATTTACAAATAGTAAACATTTTAGTCAAAAGTTAACTAACAAAAAGGAAATTTGTCCGAAAGAATGGCATTTTATTAAATCAAAGATAATTAGTCTAAGGAAAACTGTAAGACAATTTCAGCTTTTCCAATTCCTTAATCTGATCATTCAAGCGATCCATCCTCTTTTCTGCTGATTCTGAGCATGTCTCCTCATTTGCAATTTCCTCTGCGTTTTCAATTTTCTTTAAAGTTAGCGTGCGACAGATCGGTGCAGGAAATTCAACTCGTCCAGTTTCCACCGCATTTCTCATTCTGTCACACAAATTGGTTAGGAGAAGTTTCCTGCTCAATAAATCAGACGGGTTATTGGATTCTTCTACTTCACCTGTAGACCAAGATGATGAAGAATGAAACGAAGCGGGTGACGACGCTGCTGTGGGCGATTCCAAGTAACTGGTCTGCTCCACCTTATCCATTTCCATAAAAAGCAATTCGCTATCAGCAACTGGAGGTGATCTGGCGTTTTCTCCAGTAGCCTCCCAAGTGATTAGCTCACTACTCCAGAAGCTTTTCTTTAATTCTCCCACAGTCCCCCGTGCAGCCATTTCCGCCAGCAGCACAGCCCCCTCAAACATGTTCCAGTTTCCGTCGACAGAATGCTCCAGATTTTTTGACTGTGCCATGTCCAACGTCATCTCCATCATCAGTTGCCGCCATTCCAGGGAATCCGTTAAAATGATAACTGCTCCACCACAACATTTTGATGCGACACCACTACGGATTCCCATTAGCGCCTCCTGAATATCATCACTGGTTATCATATTCCTTAATATTTTTCTAGCAGATGAATTATGTTCAGTAGGTGGCGGTGGTTTTTCTGACCCAGTGAGCTTGGAAAATATTTTGCCCCATTTCCATCCCGTACTGGGTACCTCAGCAGTAGTACGCACTTGCGGCTCCTCCTCGGTATCCAATTCAACTTGATTTGGACTAATTTGACGAGCAATCAGTTTCACGGCACCTTCCATCAAATGGCACCTGTAAACCGCCACCTCCAACGCATTTTCAAATTCGGACATAATCATGACCTTAACAATTCCCTTGTGGTCTCGCAGCTTCTCCTTTAGTTTCCCCATCCATCCGTACGCAGCCAAAGCGGATTGGTTCACCACAGCTCCAGAAGAAAACCCAGCGATATGCCCAGCGCTTTTCACTTTTTCCACGAGTGAGGCTCTTTCCATTTGGAAAAATGAAGAAGGAACGGTGATGATGGCCGTTGAAAAAGTCTCATTTGAAGTTCGCTTCATGGACCGCAAAATAAATCCCAAGGTGGATTCATAATTTACTGGATAATAAGTACTGCCATGGTCAGTTGAGATCAGATCCGGTGGGGTGCTTTGAAGTATCAGTTGGTTTAGGGACCACGACTTGGTAAGCTGTTCAAGTCTCGTATGAACCTCTGTTCCATAAACAAGTGGGTTGGATTTTGAAGTTTTCAGTAGTCCTATTACCGCAGGAGTATACAATTCTCCGGATTCATTTGGCAGGATGTTCCCAGTGTTTGAACAGGTCATTAGGATAAAATTTTGTGACAAGAGATGGAACACTGAAATGATGTCATTTCGGTCGGAAGTGGAGCTGGTTGCTGCTGCTCCAGTGAAACTGCTGTTAACCTCAGACAAATTGAAGCTCTTGAAGGTTATCATCTGAGCGCGGTCCATTTCTATTTCAGTTTGAGTACTCGCATTTTTCAGGGTCTCGTGGCACTTATCTTTTCCTTGCTGATGAAATGACGATAAGGCATCACAAGAAAATACCTTGCTTTCCATCATTTTAACGGGCTCGCGTGTTAATGCATTGTGAGTGGTCACTGTTGGGGGCTCCAGATCTCCAAAAATGCTGTCCTCGTCACTTTCGTAATTGTCGACTACAGCTACATCATTTATGTCATCCTTCAGGCTCCCATATTGTTTTGCTGTGAGGGAATCCTGCTCCTCTACTTTATCCTTCCTGTTCAGCTTATCAATGCAATTCTTTAAGAATTCCTGAATTGTGTCCATTCTCACCACGCGCTCAATTCCATTTTCTTTTTCCATTTTTGGCAAAACCATGTTGGTCATTTTGTACATGATTTTCTTCAACATCACTGCCGTGGATTCATTAATGGCCTTTCTATTAATGACCGGCGGGTCGTTCTTGTCGCCTTCATCAGGTAAGGTTATCATTGACTCTGTCCAGTTTTTGGGCAAGCAAGTGGCAACCCCTGAGGACATCCTGGAATCCAAATGCTTTTTCACCTCCAAATCGGATAGACGGTTGGGCGAATGTAGCAGGTATAAAATACTGGAAAACGGGGACTTTTCGTCATCACCGGCCATTCTCTCGCTAACCATTTTGCAGGCTTCCAGGAAGCGAATCGATATAGATAGTAATCTGCAGTAATATTAATTTCTTATTTGATGATACTTACCTGTTTCGCGTCAAAATCAACAATTTCCACGAGTTTGGAACAAATCATCACCAAAAACTGATCCAACATCCCCTTTCCGGCCCCTTTTTCACATCCAACCTGGTAAAGTATCCAAATGACCATTTCATCCATTCCATCTTCCTCGCTCACCAAAAACGGTTCTGGCCACAAGTAAAGCCCATTTGCTTGAATATCCCCTTTTCTGTTCCAAACTCTTGGAAAGGCTCCATTACTCCTTCCACACTTGTCATTCTTTTCTACTTCCACTACCAACTTTTTCAGCCATGCTCCATCCTGTCCACTTCGATAATATTCTATCAAGAAACTGGTCATCAAACTGGAACTAGTATTCCCATCATTTCCAATCACTGCCGTTATTCCCACTGGTAATTTTGTGTAATCTGAAGGCCCACTTTCCAACACTCTTGTCAACTCTTTTTCTTTCAAATGAAGGATACCAGTTTCCGGGTTTGTGAAAGCTATCAAAACTCCACTCACATCAGGAGGCTCAGTGTCAAGCAATTTTTTATTATCAAAGTTATCCATTATCGATTATCACTGATCAAATCAAAGCATACACTTGTAAATGTTGCAAAGAATTGTAAACTACAGTTTAGTTGATTATGAGATCCAACCAAAAAAAAATATTGGGGCACACTGAGAAATTGGCAAATTGCGAAAATTACTTGTTCGTTAAACGGGACTACAGAATAGGCTTTATGATTCTCACATGACTCGTGACTCATATTCTAAAAATTATTTTGTATACTTCCCAATTCCCGTTACATAAATGTAACGCTTTAAAGAGTACAGTATATTTTAAAGTGAAAGATGTAGCATGTAGCATGTCGTAGCAGATTACAATCACAGCAGTGGTCCAGTGACATACCCTGACTGTACAATAAATTGCATCAAGAAAATTATGACGAGATGGAGATGCTGCTGTAGTATACTATACCAAGTAACAAATCTAATTAAGTGAACAGTTCATACTAATCTTTATGGTTTACTTGTCCATGAAGAAAAACCCCCAACCACCTACTCGGCTTCCACCCTTTTCTTTTCACACTTTTCTTTGAGTTAGTCCCCTAGTTTTGAAGATCTCTGATCATTCATGTAACATGCATTTAATTAAGTCTCTTTTTACACAATACACCTATTGTGTTATATGAAACGTTTCAATACGAATTGGTATTCCAATTTTGCCTATCCAGCAGCAGACATCCAACAACTGAAAAAGAAAGGCTCGAGCAGAAGAAAGCTGGAAAATTGTGTGCAAAAAAGTGTCAGTGGATCACTTAGCATAAAAATCATTCTGGTAGTCTTTAGAAATATTTGTGCAAAAAAGATAATTAATTAACAGGTAATTTTGATTAACATTAGTGAAAATATTTTCTTTATATTTAAATGTTCATTGCATACAGCAATTATTATCGAAAGTCAAAAATTATTTTTTAACAATAATTTTGTTTAATTTACACAGGAGGAATACAGGCCTATTTTTGGCTATTAAAGTTAATAACATGGCTAGTGTGAGGGGCGAGGTTGAGGAGCCCGTTCAAATAATCAAATTCACAAAACCCAACCGTGAAAACCCGGATCTGTCCATAAATGAGCGAGAAAAAATTGTTCTGGAAGTACAGGATGCTGCTCTGGAAAGTATTTTGAGCCGAGTTGGGAACCGCCCTTTGTGCATCTTATCCATTTGCGGGCCATCCCGTCAAGGAAAAAGTCTCATGTTGGGCTACATGATTCGTCGGCTGGAATCTCTGGAACTGGGCGAAAATATTGACTGGATGGAGTCTGACAATCCCACCAAACCTGTGACAGGCTTTCGTTTCCAGTACGGGACTCAGCACTTGACCGAAGGAATCTGGACTTGGAGCAGACCCTTCCTTGTGAAAAATGAGAATGGGGAGGAAATTGCTGTTCTTCTTGTGGACACCCAAGGGACAAACGATGAGAATTTGAGGACTAATGACATGTCAATGATTGTTGGACTGACACTCCTCTGCTCTTCCATGACCATCCTCAACATTTTCACAAATCTCCAGGAGGACATTATCCAAGCCCTCAACACCTACATTGAGTTTGGAAGGTATGCACAGGAGACTGGAGGCGCTGCTGGTGAAAAAGAGAGACCTTTTCAAAATCTCACTGTGCTTATTCGGGACTGGAACTTTCCCGGACAGCATGACTACGGGGATGGGGAATGTTTCCTGGAGGAGAAGCTCAGCGTCAAGGAGGGGCACAATGAGGAGACCAGGCTGGTTCGAGAAAATATTTGGGAGTGCTTCACTCGGCTCCATTGCTATCTGCTGCCACACATTGGAAGGCGGGCGGTGGAAGACGCCAATTTTAATGGGTCCATTAGTCAGCTAGACAAGAGATTTGCAATCCACCTGGAATTATTCTTGACCGACTTGATCCAGTCAGGGAATCTTGTAACGAAAAAGATTTTTGGAGAACCAATCAACACAGTAGGGTTCCGGGAAATGGTTAATACATACGTGGCCATTTTCAATAGAGATGAGATTCTACCGGCAAGCATGTGGGATGCCACGGTTCAGTTGACCAATGGGAATTTGGTGGAGAAATCGGTTCAGATTTACAGAGATATTTTTGAGGAGAAGGGAAAGGGACAAGAGTATATTCCTGATAAGGAATTGGAACAAGTTCATTTTGAAGGGGAGAGGCAAGCTATGGAACATTTTTCCAAGGCGAGGAAGTTTGGAGGCCGGGAGAAGGTGGAAACAGTTCGGGAAGAATTACAGGTCAAGCTGTGGCAGTGCAGGGAAGAAATTAAGGAGCGGAATCTGGCACTCAAAGAAAAGTTTGTGGTTGCTGGGGTGGATCAGGCTGAAAAGGAGGTGAAGAAAATGTTGGGCGAATTAGCTCCAATGTCGGCAGACGATGAGCAACTGAAGGAGATGGTGTTTTACCCGGAAGAAAAAATCAAAACGGATGTGGACTCCATTTTACCCCGAGTTTTGAATGAGTTCAGGAGCAGGATTCCTGCTGGGGAGCGAGAGGAAATTGTTACTCAGCTTATGGTAACTTTGGAGCAAGTTGTCGAACAAGCTGTGAAAGTTTACCTGATGACGAACAAGGTGCATAGGTCTAATGCAGAAGAGTTTATGGAGGACCTGAAGACAATGTTTGTTGAGAGGTACAGGAATGACCTGAAGGCCAAGATTGAAGGAAAGGTCATCGCCACCGAGGATTTATTGGGGATTCATGAAAGCTGTAAGCAAACGCAAGCTGCTGCATTTCAGGAGAAAAAGTTGAAACCCGGAAATGAAGAATTCCAGAGCATTTACAAAACTCGTCTTATTGCGGCAATGGACAAGGAATTTGCAAATCAGGAGACTCTTCATTCCCTCCATCTGAAAGAAGTTGGGGAAGCAGCCATGAAAATGATTGACGAGAAGGAGAAGGATTATCGGGAAAAGATCCAGAGATTT
>JAHZMV010003652.1:0-16970 GCA_027743765.1 Coecobrya sp. COE2
TATATATTTGCCTGATGTATTTTATATTATTTCATATGTCCGTATATCATTTACATACACTTATTTATTACTTCTACTGCTATAAGACGATAATTTTGTCATTAGTAAATTTAATTGTTCATGTACAATGTTGTATAAACCAATATTAATCCTTTTCTTTTTATAAATAACTTCGTCTGGTAAGAAGCGTAATTAAGTTAAAAAGTACGGTTTACGAAACAGAAATTTGTTTTTATATACTTGTAAATTTGTGGCAGAATATTAGTTGTATATTTCCAGAGGTTATATAACATATTAATGTAGGAACAAGAATGTAACTTAAACAGAGAAAAGCATGTTAAGATTTATTAGATACGATATTTATAGCTATCTTAAAGGATGTACTTGACATTTTATAGGAGTGCTAACATGTATAATATTTTTGTGCTAGTGTCTAATATTACTCACTGTCAGTTACGGTGTTTTGGTTAACACTGATACTTGAATAAAATTTTAAATTGAATTTTCACTCACAGAAAGCCATAACTGTGCAAAAACGCATAAAAATGTCCACTCTTGCGTTGAGCATTTGAGTGGCCAACAAAAGTAATATTTTTTTATATTTTCAATGAAAGTGTTTGCATAATATTTCAGTTTAGTTTAAACTTGAATAAATTTTTTTTGATAAAACTTGTTAGGTAATATACGCGGTGAGAGTACTGGTATCTGTCAGTAGTAAGATTATAACACGATGAAATATATATTGAGTTTAGTTAATACAAATGCTTTTCTTGTATTTTCTATACAACATACCGATTTACGCTTATTAAAATTTGAGCACCTTGAGTGATTTAGAAAATTCTATTTTTAATATGTGTGTGTTTGTGTAAATAGTAACTCATTTTTTTAGAATTGGAACTTTATAAAATGGTTGATAGTAAATCGAACAACGCTACTCAAATTTTCATTTACAGCTTAAAATAATTTTTTGTCAAGATAATTTGAAAGGTACGTACACAAGTTGTGTCGAAAAGATATTTGTATTTTTACAGAACAATATTTTTTAATTGTTTTAAAAAAGGGTGTGCTATTATGGAGTGGTTATTGCGCACATTTTACAACCAACAATTTTAACTATAATACTACAATGTATATAGTATGGTAACTCGGATTAATACTCGCTACACAAACTGAACAAAGTCGGAATAATCTGCTATAAACATATTTGGAAATTGGAATAAAATGAATGGATATATTGGAACACTAATGGAAAAATGAAAGCCAGAACTGCACTACTACTCTCTTTTGTCATAATTCAGATTGTGGTCAATCGTTTTGTATCAATTGTATTGAAGTCTTTTTATTTTTATTTAAAAATGCCTTATTTATTATTATTATTATTACTAATTTACTCCTTTCTCTTTTGTTCAGTTGCTATAATATGTAATAATAATATTTCACATGCATGTTAAAGCGAAAAAGCTATATAGGCTTCATATTCTATTTTGTATACCAGAATTACATTAATTTTTTTTACAAAGGATTACTGTTACTTCAGTGGGTAGTATGATTAGGTAACTATAATATTTGATTATAAATTTCACTAATTGAATGATTGATGCACCTATTCTTACGCTAACAATTCTACGACGGAGTCTGATGCTTATGGTTTTACAAAAATGTATTGCATTGCTTCATTACGACTTCTTTTCTCTAAGAATAGATAACATATTAATGCAGATGAGGTGCGAAGTCCAGTCGTCAGTCCTCGATCCATTCATTAAAAAATATCAGAGAATTGTATAACTGCCCATAATAATAGAGTATTTTTATATACTGTGATTGCATTAGTTGTAGCAATACATTAACCTAAACCATAAATACAATCAATTACAGTTTTTTAGAACATTGATTTTTACACATATAAACAAGATGTACATATACACATGGATAACTTTTTACAGAATGTTTATATAGATATTATTATTTAAATAAAAGTTATTTATAAAATGAGTCACGTACATATATAGATTAGATAGATTAGCAGGTAAATATAAAGGTTACATTGTTACAAAGATTTTTAAAGATTTTTTTTTACTTTGTAAAATTAAATCCTGTAGACTGTTTTGTATACTGACTAACAATAATAATAGTTAGGCGCATCAGACTGAGCTTTGAATGATTGTTCAAATTTGATCTTCATTGAAATGGCTGACGTTTTTGGTTGCTTTTTTTAGTTGTTCGATCGCCATACATGTATCAAAATTGTTGATTTTCTATAATGTTGTTGGTCTCTACATAATATACAAGACAACTAATCAAATTTGTAAATTACACGTAATGGGTATATATTTTATGCTTAGTAATTTGTGTGTGTTACGCTTGTAAAATTTCGGTAAACGTGGGTATTTTATACAGTATTGTTGGTACTTGCTAATAAAGAGACATGGCACATTTCCATTATTGTAATTTTAGAATGTGGAAGGGGTTGGATGATGACTGTGGTGGATATATATTTTATATAGTACTAGATTTTCTACGCATACTTATATACTGTAGACATGTCAGGATTTTTAGAAAAAAAATCAAGTTATTTTTTTAAAAAAGTCACAGATTCCCAAGTGAATAGTCATTTCAAAGTCTCGTACATTTAATTAAACTTGCACTTTAATAATAGTATTTTTTGTCTTCTGAAGTCTAATTTGAATAGTTCACTCGACTTGTGTAATTCTCAGTTTATTGTTCACAAGATGCACATTATACAGTATGCATTATTTATTTTTTAAGTAAATGTTTCTTATGCCACACGTTATTGTTTATAGAATTATTTTAAAATTTTTAGAAATAGGGCAGTGGTAGGCTGATAGAACCGTACACTTTAATTACTCAAGTACGATATAACATAATAAGCTACTTTTTATATCTTCATTACTGACTCTTCCATATTCTTTGTAGTGAATGTTTTTTTTTGGTTTTCGTCATAATGAAGCTGATGCACCCCAGAGAGTTAAATATAGCCAACACGATGTATGTATTTAATCATGATGGGAAGTTTCTTGTTCATTAGTTGTTTTTATTATACACTTTTGTATGAGTTGGTGTGTGGAACTAGAAGTGGACTTTTATCATCTATATTTTGTAGAGGACATTTTCATGAAAAGTATGACTAGATTTTTTAATGGAATGCACTTAATATTTTACAACTTTTCCCTACAACAATTTACATTTCTTTTTTGTGTTTATTTTGTTTCAACATAAAGGACTTTTACGCGTAGGCTTTAGACTTTTTTTTTGTAAAAATGTGCATGGAAATGTGTAGTTTACAGAGTGACCTGAAGAATGCATGTGACGCAAAATTGCATATAAATGTATTTAGTTTTAATCTACTAAAATGTGTTGCTTGGAATGCAGTTTAATTCGACGAAATCGCAAATAGTGTTGGTTTTTGCACGTTACAAATTTCCAGTTTTCAGTATAGCCTTACATCCAAGTAGTATATAGGTACCGATATGACGGTGATACTATTTCGTATATGCCTACTGTGTACCACATTGTCCGCATCTTATCTTGATGATAGTAATGTACCCTTTCGGAGAAGCAGTGAGTACTGTTTTGGGAATCGAAGCACTGGAACTGGAACCAAGATGAGAAATTAATATTTAGATGCTCTAAGCTTGAGGTTATCTATAGCGGCTATGTATGGTGTTGTTTCTGTAGGACTACGGATTATTCTGTGGGCGGGTCATTATTCGTCATTCAATCTGACTTCACATATATCCTCATTTTTATTCTCTGGAACAGGTAGCATATTATAACAGTGATAATAGTTTAATCAATATAATCCTTTGGCGCAGAAGGAAAGAAATTTGATGGCAGCGATGACACAATGAATCACTTGCAGCACAAACTAGGGTCTGCACAGAAAAGGGTGTGGTGTTTCACATTTTCACTCAACTCACGCACCAGACATTGCCGTTGTTGTACTCAAGTATGTATGTTGATTTTAAACCAATGACGGAAGTGTGGCTGACGAAGTAGAAAGAACGCGAGGGTACGGCTGACTCGGAGATAATATCATAAGATCTGTTGAAGAATGGTCACCACCCCCACCACTTTCGGCACCTGCACTACTTCCACCAATATTGAACCTTGAACTGTAAACACTAGTATTAATAGTTGAAATAGACTGATTATGAACATTAGGATTAGAGCCAGTCCATCGTCAGACGGCGTTGTCATCCAAAAATCTTGGCGGATAAGGCGGTATTGCGAATGGTACTGGAGGAGGGGGTGCCCCACCTGGGGGACTTAATTGTTCTATATTGGGGATTTGGGGACCCTGATCACCACGTTCTCCGCGGTCACTACTGCTTCGATGTTCTCCTCTTGAAGAAGTTCCTGATGCCGCTGCTGAGTGGAAAGCCACGGAAAGAGAAAGTGGAGAAAGTAGACAGAAAGATGAGTCAGTTCAAGTTAGTAACGACAGTTGAAGAAAGATCCCACGAAACGCATCAAGATTTCATATTGAGGGCACAGCGACAAAGAGAGAGAGAGAAATACAAAGAGAAAGTGAGTAGACAGTCACATACATTTTTACAGCAAAGTTCACAAGGTTGGAAATTGGAAACTTGATAGAGATACATAAAATCATCATGAACTACAACACTACAGTAAGAAAATGTTAAGATTGTACTTACGCAGTTGGAACATTACAAATTATAATATTAGTCAACAAGGATGCATCAGAGAAAGGGATCACAAGTAATGTACAAGTTGTAAATTATGTGAAAGTCGGAAGCAAAGTTTTAATCCAAGACCAGTAGTAATAAGCTAAAGTTATTTTAAGTAGTTAATTAAATGCATGCACATGCCATGCTAGATCCGTCAATGAAAAGGAAGCACGCAAGCGCGTTTGGGTTGCTTTTTGCAGACTCATCAAATCATTTCCATTCTCACAAAAGTTTTTGTATAGCAATTTACATGCAAATAGAATAAATTTGACTTTCATGTTGGAACTAAACTAAAACTATGATGAACGTTGTATCATGAAGTTTTAATCGAATTTCGAAATAAAATTAAAAATAATTTAATACAATTCAATTGTATTTTGTTTGCTCCATTAAAGAACATTGTCTACATTTAGAAATATATTTAAAATAAAAATGAATGCAATATCTTCAAGCAGAGTATAATGTAACTTTATTAATTAAAGTAAACGTAAGGGAGAATAAAAAATAGTAAGATAATCATCATAGCGCACTACAAGATTTATATTACAAAAAATTCATAATTATATTTAATCAATAATACATTGCACGACAGGAATTTTCATTTACATTATTTTTATTTTACACGTTTAAAGGAACGTTTTTACGAAGGATAAACTCAGGTGTATGACGGAATGAATGGTTTTCTTCAAAAAATATCTAGACATGCTATAATTATTGGTTTTGATAATAATAAGAATATATTGTAAACAAGCTACTGGGTTTGTATTTTTAAAAAAAACTTAAGCAATCATATTAATTTAATTAACTAAGCTAGTATTACAATATATAGCATTCATTAACTTTAAAAATGAACAAAGAGTCTCGGATTCTACGGCACATTGACAAAAGTTCACATTGACAAGATATTTACGACAGGTCAACATTGACAAATAGGTTTTTGCTGGGACATTTATGTAGGTCTGCTAGAAGAACATAAAAATGCAGAGTGTGGTGTTGTATATACTAGTCAAGATCAATATCTATATACTTTACCATGTACCATATTGGTTTTTTATGTTCATTTTGTCAATTTCAAAAATTTCATTCCTTTGACAAAAGTGCATTTCACGTTTGTCAATTGTGATTTTGTTAATGTGACAGATTTCCGAGTCTCAAAGCGTTACAGAAACATAACATGGGGACTAACCCCATCTACAGTGCCTGGAAATTAAATGAAAAATAACAAAACAAGATTCTGTTATGAGAGTTTAATATTAGAGGTTATTGTAGTCATATTCTTCCTCACATGATTCAGGAGGAGGTTGATGCTTTTCAGCTTCTATGAGAGCAGAGCTCTCAGCCATTGGCTGGCCAACACAGTTCAGCATACTGGAATGGTAAAAATATTGGAGGAATGAATTAGTATTAGTAATTTTAAATGACCGTGCTCATCACTATATTAGCTCAGGCTTATTATTATTATTATATGCCAGTTCAGTGAAATCATTTTAAAAAAATAAGGAGCAATAAAGAAAATTTTTGAAGAGAAATATTTACATGGACAAAAATAATAATAATAATGATAATTGTAATAATAATCATATAAAATAAAAAAATAATAATAATAGCAATAATAAAAAATAAAACCTTATGAAGAAATATAAAAAATAAATTTAAAGATCCGTCTTGTCAAACTGAGGGTTATCAATTTCCAAATGGGTACTGCTGGTTTTTCCTGTGGATTCGTAACTGGTTGTTCCACTAGGCTTAGTAGAGCTATATACAGCACAAATGATTAAAACAATGTACAAACCAAAAATAATAATAATGATAAACATTTATGTTAATTTAAATTCAAACAAGTATGGGTTTGATCATTTACTGTGAAAAACAAAAAGTGGGTAATTTTTGGTTCAATCAATTGTGGCAGTCAAAGAAAATTGCACAAATCTAAAATTGATTTCGTGTGAATTGGAGTACTTGACTCGTTATAAATTTAAAATGCAGCATACCGCAAATATAGTTGATTATTATATGACGAAGACCTATTTATAAAATCTAACTCTACGCTCTACAGTCTACACTAAACTATATCATCTACACACTAGTTTGGTTGGAGGTTCTACTTGGTTAAAAATAATAATAATTTCCGTCAAATTAAATATTTGACGCAAATTATGGAAAACTCATTTCTTATGAGAAATAAGAATGAAAAACACAAAGTGTTGACACAAAGACAAACACAGAAAAATAATAAACTGAATAGTTAAAACCGACAATTGTTTTTTACAGAAACAATACCATCTTGGAAACTCACCCGTATGAATGGCTTTCGTCCCCAGGAGCTCTGTTCTCCCTTTATATAAAATTTGGAAATGACGCTTAGGCAAATATTGCATTTATTGTATAAAGACAAATACTTATGTAAACAAAATGCTTTTTGTTTTTTAGCAAAATAGCTATAGGCATTATCGCTTTGTTTAAATAGTGCTCACGTTTAATTTTTTATAGTTTGTATAGCGTTATTAAAAGGCTTTCAAGGTTAGCGTGCTGAAGGGATGAAATTTGATATACATTTTTTTTGGAAAATTAGTATAGTTGGAGGTGGTAGTATACATGTATGTATATCAGTTAGTGCCGTGGATAAATTAGTAGAATAGTCGAGATTCAATCATTCATTTTTTTAGCTGGTTAAGAAGGTTAAAAAGGTGAAAGTGATAACTTTTTTTCGTGTTGATAACTGAGATTTTCTCAAGATTATTTTTTTGTTATTTTGAAGTATCATCATCATCAGCAGCAGTTTTTTCTCAAGATATTTGAAGAAGAACAAGAAGAAATGAGTTTTTGTACTTTTCTTGGGTTATTTTCACAGATAAAAAAAGTAAGGGTGAAAATGAAGGCATGACGAGAGTGAACTGGAATGAGTGGCGAATTGTGTGATGGTATCAGAAAGAAAGTTGTGAACAATTTGTGGAGAAAGTGAATTGTTAACATTTTAGTTAGAAAGTGAAATGTGAAGGAGAGATTTTTCCGGGTAACTACTTGTGTTGTTGTGAGGTGATTGAAAAAGACACGTAGAATGTGAGTAACATATATACAAGTAATTCCTATTATGCACTATACAGAAGGAAAGTAGTAGTAAGTAAAGTAGTAGTAGTAGTAGTAGTGTATAGCAGTAGAGAGCAGAGTAGTAGTGGCAGTAGTGGTAAACATGAGCTGTGTGCTTTTTTCAAAGGCTGCGGTTTGTGCTGTTAGTCGTTAATGTAATTATTTGCTTTTATGTGGTCGAACCTGACAATGCTATTGCGGCGGAAGAGAGCAGCGATCTCTTCAAAAGTTTTGTTCTTCGTTTCTGGGACTTTACTGTAGGTGAAAGTCCAAAAGAATGCGAGGAGGACGCTGAACGGAAGGAATGCATAGTTTCCCAGTGAGTTCTAGACAGAAGAAAAGATAAAACGTTATATATATACATCGGCTGTGTAGTAGTTAGTCAGCTTATATGAAAGACATTGACATTATAACATAATAAGAAGAATGACAACATGTATACATACATTCGTAATAATAATAATACATTATATTATGTTCATTCATGATTACATGACATACTATTACAGGCAACGTAAATTACTTCCTATCAAATCACTTGCGTGTACACATTTGTGGTAGTAGTAGAAAATGCTACTGTTAGTCTAACAGGGCCCCTTTGCAGAAGAGAACACTTGTACGGAAGAAGGTACAAGAACAAACCATTCATATACATACATATATTATAAAGGCAAGGGCTTGCTGTAAGTTTTGAGGAAGGAAGGGAAGCATCGTTTGGCTTGTTAGACATTACACCAATGGGCCAGTACGATAGGGACTATATGTTGGCTGTTATATGTATACCGTTATGTATTACATCGTCATATTTTAGTCAAAAGGCCCTGCCCGTGTATACTAGTTAGAAACTTTCTCCAAAAGCTTTTGATAGTTTTATCTTAACAAGACTAATTTCATGGAAAAAGTAACTTTGGTCTTGTTGATCATCATTATCATCATTATGTACATATATACTATAGCTAGCTACTGTGTAGTATTTTGTGGGATGGTGCAATATGCTCGTGTTTTTCTTCCTTCCTAAATTCCAACGGCGGCTGCTGGATAGGGCTGATAGAGAGATCGAACTTGTTTAGGACAAGAAACGGAATAGAAATGAGAATGGGCCAATTTGGCTGGGATAGATGGGTGGAACTTGAGTTTTTTGGGATATATCAACAAAGTGTACAGAAAAAGGAACGCAAGTGTAACTAATAAAGGTTTTACTGGCTATACTAGTAACTGTAGTTAAATTCATATGAAGAATTGTTTTTGCATCTGGGGTGAGTCGACGAAAAAATGTTCCTAATACCAAATAATGATAACATCAATAATATTGATGGGAGAAAAGGAAGTGTTATCTTCCTATTGTTTTTTATCCCTTTCTCGGCGAGTCTTATTGTTCGTTTGTATTTTCTACTTTGATACAGTTTATATTGGTGTGAGCTTACTTTCAAATTTAAGAAGTATTGCGCAAAACTTGACTGTCAGTATTCCTCTTGGATCAAAGGAATCAAACAAAATTGCAAAGAAGCGAACGAAACAGACATTTCCCGAATATTTTGGGAAACATATTTCAAATAGAAAATCTACATTCACTGTAAATAATAGTTTTGGTTATGCATTTACGTGAAACTATAAAGAGTAAAAAACTAAACTGCATGCGATCAAAATCAATAAATTTGGGAGTTTTGCGAAACAAAATAGTATCGTTCGTGCATTTTCTGTTTAAAAGAATGTAAACGAAAGAAACGTGTTGAATTGATGTAAGTTGGTCTACAAAAATGTATAGCCATTCAAAGTGGAGGAGGATAAGCATATAATATACTTCCAGAACAGTCGACTCCTATCTCTGTCGACAATATTCCTTCTGTATGTCTTTACTAATTTACACCACAATACAGTGGATTGGGTTCAAAGAGTTTTCATGATATTTTTGGGGGATTTCAGACTTCAGACATTCGACGATAAGGCACCTTACCACAATTGAGCACGAACGCCATTTTCATAAATATTTACACACAGCTTATTCGACGAAAGTCTGAAGTGACAGTAACGGTAGTCCTCCGTTTTACAACGGAGGAGTATAAAAAATGAAAAGAAAACGAGATGGAATCGATGGAACACCTTGATGAGCATAGAGATTGTGATGAAGATGGAAAAGATGAACATGCCACCAAGGCCATAAAGATGGAGAGTTCTGCGTCCAGCACGATCCATCAGCATTACGGATACCAGGGTCATTCCCACCATGATGGCTCCAACACCTATCGTTGCATACTTGGCGTATGAATCGTTTAGTCCAGTATCAACAAATAAAGTTGTGGAGTAATAAAATACCTAGAAATAAAATTGATAATCCAAATATTATCATATCAAATCAAATTCGGAGAACACGATGTACACACGTACGTTACGTATCTATTTACTTTCACGATAAAAATGTTTTTACATCGCTCCTCGCTGGTTCGAATATGTGTACATGAATTTTCACTGTAAGCTCTCGCGGGAAAAGCGCTCATGTAACATAAACTGATAGTGAAAAAAATAATAAAATAAAATAAAGAATCGGAGCCTTAGTTTTTATCCTTTCCCCATAGCGTATTTGAACGGATATTATACTTATATTGTCTACGTGAGTAGGGACAACAAGTTTTTTTAGAGAATGGTTTCGAGATAAGTGAACAAAAGCACTCTCATGTTGATACTTGTAATCTATTGAAAAAGTACATGGAGAATCACTTCATTCTCTATCCTATTTCGAAGGTGTGTAAACAAAAACTGTCAGTATCAATTTCAAAAGTTTGCCATGAGAAACTCTTATCCGCACCAACCGAGCAACCAATTCAGATCAAAGCCTCAAAAGTGCTACCTTCATGGTACCGTATATTGAAACGTCTCTTGCTTTTTAAACATGAAATATCACATACTACCCACTCATCTCAATCCACTGGTATATAGGCACCGGAAAAGTTCATATTATATAGTCATGCATCACATGAGTGCTCTACACGAACTTGTACAGCAATTTTATTTTCAAACACTTTAACCGCACCACCCAATCGGTCGATCGGTAAGTAACAACAAGTGTGAAGGGTGTGATATGAGAAACACTGGCATGTGAGGAATGCCCACTTTGCTTGCGAGCGTCTACCTTTAAACAAAGAGTGTCTACTTGAATCCCTGCCATTTGACGACGCAAGAATGGTGCCGATGGTACCCTAGAATTTCCCAATATATTACAAGGGGACTCTCACTTCATTGCTGTAATATAGATATAAAACGACCGTCAGCGCTCTTGTTACAAAGCCACATACATCCCCATTCATCCTACTTTTATGTCTCTGCTCCACAAACAAAACCTCTAATAAAACACTATTTATGTATGATGTTGAGCTGAGAGAAAGCGTGCAGTGATCCTACACATAGGTATGTACATAGGTATACATCCTGCTTCTATGCTATGTGTTCATATGATGGATTTGCAGATCAAATATTTGCTCCTAGTCTGTCAAACAAGATTAGCAAAAGTGGTAATCGCTCCTTTCAAAATATTCTTTCCTTTTTCTCGCGCACCATCCTTGCGTTGTCATTCATGCGAGGATAAATGCATAAGCTGCAGCATGATCTCACTCACTTCAAACCCATCCATTTGCACAAACATAGTCGTATAATATTTGGAGAAAGTTGGCTTACTATAAAAATAACAAATGTGGGATTGGTGAAGTGAGGAGTTGTAATAACAATAAATAGCGCAATATTCACGTGTGTGCCAGTAGCAAAGTTGAATAATAATAAGACGGAGAGCACTGACCGCGTTAATTCCTGAGAATTGCTGGGAAAGTTGCATAATTACGGCAATACCAAGGGGCATTCTAAGACTAGATGAGCGGAGCAGTTGGAGCATAGATATTCTAGCTTCTTGGGAATGAGCTCTTTGCTCGGCTTTCATCTCCTCCACGTCATCCTCCACATCATTTGACGCTCTAAGTCTCTTCAATGCTGTTTAGAAAGAATAATATTGTAATTTACCGGTTAACTTTTTTCATATAAAACTGACAACAATAATGATTTTCTGGCAAGATTACCTTTTCTGGCTTCATCCTCTCTTTGCCTTGTGATTAAAAGATGGCGAGGAGATTCTGGACACATTGGCAGTAAAAGAAGTTGTAAAGCAGGAGGAACCAAGGCCAATCCTATAGTGAAAACAAGAAAACTCACTGATTAGATTTCGAAACCCTACAATTGAACATTAGACTCTCTACTATAACTTTGTTTATTTATCTTTCCGTCTTTTGATTTAATCGTGCATATATGTGGCCATGTTTAATCAACCTCAAACGCAAAAGTATTTTGAAGTCTGGAAAAAATTCTCTTTGCCCAAGACAAACCTCTTGAAAAAGAGACAAAACGCTGAAAGTAAATTTATCAGATCATTTCTTTCGCTTTCTTTTAAAAAGAGACTTTCCACTTGTTTGGAAGTGGGAGAATCTACTATATCGACGGAAGGCAAAGAGCAAAGAGGCAATAACCTATGACCAATCTATCTAAACGACATCAACACATGCTTTTCCTTCAAAAGTAGTTGTCCTAAACTTCTGTGAAGTTGACACCGGAACACTTGTCAGAAAATTTGTCGTATGGAACAAAGTACTTATACCTAAAAAAAAGTATGGCAGTGTACATCTGGAGCGAACATAATGTGTAATGTAGATGTATATAAGTAGTGTAAGGGACCACAGAAAAGGTCTGTGAAAATACTAATAAAATTGTATAAACATCTCAGCAGCTTGTTTCTTCTTCCTTGTAGATTTCTTATTCTTCAGTCAGTTTGGCAGTACGCTGTCTTGTAGTGAATTAGGAACGCTGTTACTCAATATCGTACACGCTTTGTTCATATATAGTCTACATATTATTATATAGATATAAGTACTCATATATGGTCCAAATGACAAAAGAGGAAGACAAAGAATAAAAGATCCTTTTTATTTTTTCGTTCGTTTGCTTTGAAGAAAAAAAACGAGAATCCTTTCAACTTACCCAGAAGAACGGGCCAGCCATCATTAGTTCCCAAGAGTTGGTCAACTCCAAGGATCTGGGAAACACAAAGTCCTATGGTCACAGCTAATTGATTCACAGTCCCTAAAGCTCCGCGAAGGTTTAACGGGGCAATCTCGCTAACGTACATAGGGACCAAAATTGTGCTTAGGCCTGCAGACACACAAGACAATAAGAGTTATGTTTACTTACAATTTTACAAATGAGCAAGATAAATAATGCCGTTAACATATATTCCAAACTGCTGGGAGTACATACATATAAGATACCAAGGACTAGTAGTGTAATAAATATGTTTTCCATCCATACCCAACTACCACCGGTAATAAAGCAGTATTCTCTCGATGTATTATATAAAGCAGCTTACTGCAAACATAGTACTGCAAACTTATTGCCGACGTAAACAAAAGGATATCACGGGCATTTATGTATAAATAGTCTTGTCAGCAGTAGCCAATTCTCTACATAAATTACTTTCACGGAAGAACCTTTTTATTTTTATTGATGCAATTTCCATTATGATTTCACAGACTACTACAGGCACACATTTCACAACTTTTGCATACTTCATATACATGCATAAACATTTATACTAAAGTTTACCCAAAATTAGATATATCATCGTGTTTACTATCTTAGAGTCATTTTCCTCCCTAGAATATCATAATCTTTGAGAAAGTTTGCATCTTCATTTCCGGGAACAATATTTTTCTTTCCGAAAAAACTGTCGGCGGATAGACCAACAATTACTGAGGATTCCTTGAAAAATGTGCACTCAGAATCTCTTAGTAATGTAGTTTAGGGGAAAACCAGTGCTGATAATATCGTAAATAAGCATATTTTCCACAGTAAGTTTTCGGTGGTTATTCTAACGATTAGGGAAAGTATGAGATATTTGTTTGCTACATTTTCTTAGTAAGACAGTTTTTCCAGCCTGTCAAAGGTTATTTTTGGCAGAAATCAATAAGAGAAAAAGGAAAATATGAAATACTCACTGGATGCTGCTGTGAGATGAACATTACATTTCTTTTTCTGATTACTTCAAGTGAATAAATTACTTGAAATCAAACTTGGTGATAAAAGCAATAATAACAATGACCAATAGTAATCAGGGTAAAGGAAAGGGGAAAGTATAATATGAACAACATACAAAAAAGTAAATCTTGAGTGTTTGTGGAGACAAAGGGCTTCATTCGCCCGTATTTATTTAATGCGTCTTTTACCATCGAGGAAAGTACAGACACAGAGCCAAGAAAAAGTCAGTAGTGGGTTGGGAGAAATAAAGAGTAGAGCATAAACTCCCCTAATGTATCTTTTGATTTCACCATCAGCAAATAAGTATAAGGTTGAGAGAGAAAGCTGTATTCAAAAAGAAAAGTAAAAATAAAAGGATAAGAATAAATCGACAGGAGAATGGAACAAAAGGTCGTCACTTCTATTCTCCATCTCCTTTATCTTTTACATAAGTCGAAACGAAGACAGCAATACAGAATACAAGTTAGAGTGGGCACGTACTACGTACAAAAACTTATTAACTGGGCAGCAGCAAGTAGTAATAATGCGGGTAGTCAGTGGGACTAAAGTCTCATTTACTTGGTAAAACCACGGAACAATTGCGTCTTGTTTGTGTCTTATTGCTACAATAGGCTTGGTTATGGTCTCTGTATAATCTCTTCTTTTACTCTTCTCTTTTTTAAGCATTAACGAAAAGCCATGAGTATAAAAAATGAAAATTAAAGGTTACAGTAACGTGTGTATAGTCAAAAAGATATTGTATACGAGCATGGAAATAAATATAACTCATTTGTATTGAATTCAGTAGAATAAAAACTTCTACAAAAAACAAGAAACACGACAAGGAAGAGAAAGGGGGAAAGGAGCTCTTGTGATTCAAAGAACGGCGGTGGTGGTGGTGGAGTCCCAAGTCCTATTCTCTACTATGTTGTAAGCACAAAAAGTAAATGAAAAGACAACAAATAATCCGTGACAAATTACAAGTTAATTTAGAAGCAACTGGATCTGACAAAAGTTGACAGCGTGACAATGGGAGTTGCATGGAGCTGCATGACTCGGTGTAATATTTCTTCCTGTTTCTACCGCGCCACGCACACAAAACACTAAAATAGAATGAGTAGCGTTCTATTTTATTTCTCATACTCAACTCTTCACAGACTTATGTGACTGAAGAAGAATTGTTTTTTCTCTTTTTGGTAAGAGGAAGAATTTTCACTTTCCTTATCATCATCATGATTGTGCCTGTCAGGAACATTGTCATCAGTGCAATACTTTTTAATGTGAACATTTGCTGCAGAGTTGGCTGGAAGACTTGGGCCATTTATGCCTTTGCTAACACATAAAAAGAGATAGAGGTAAGAATATGAGCTACTTCCAGAATGGACCAACTGTAGAGTAGGTGGAAAGATATAAAAGTTTGGAGTAAAAACAGTGTGCTGTTAAAAGGGTACACATATCCTGTATTATCAGAAAAAGTGCAACACTAATGTTTTCTTTATCTGAACCGGAATCGACACATTAACCACTGAATAAAAAGTAATTTATCTTTGCTCAGTCAGCTTAAACTGTGCGGTTACCAACCAGTTACCGTTCTTGATGATAGCAGATCTGCAACGGCGCAATGTGTGCCTGAGTATGTACATGTACAACTAAAGATACTGAAAACGACAGTATTTTTGCAGTTATAACAGGTAATTATTGTTATCGGTTATATATTCTCTTGTCATATATATTATGGTACGTAGGGTGGTGGTGATGGAAAACGGCATGATCCAACCATAAATTATGAACAAGCAAGCTTACCGCAGTGAACTCCAATGACAAACCGTCCAATAATCAATATTTCGTAGGATCGGGTAGACCGGGTCAGTGCCATCAGTGCGCCGCCACCGATTCCCAGGATATCACTTAGCAGTAATCCACCTTTCCTGTAAATAACATGAAAAGAAGAAAGAACGAATTGAGGCGAGCTGTTGGCATTCTAAAAATATTGAGCGTCTTCACGACTTTTACTTAATACAAGGATCATTTAGCAAGCTGTCTCGAGAGAAGAGAAACGGGAAAGAAAGTAAAGAGGCATAAGACATGGCTGTACGATGTATGACATTCCGCTCAATATTGCTTAATTTATTACCCCATATACTACTTCCGCAGCGATTAACCACCGGTACATTTTCAGGACATTGGTGCCCTGAGTCGTGACATGAAATTATGTACATTCATATTTATATGTGGTGCTACAAGTAGCAGAGAAAACGACAACTGCAATTAGCATTCATTTTACTCCTTGAATGACGCCAAGGCAAGCAATTTTGCAAATTGTCGTGGCTCTACAAGTCTGAACACTTGAAATGTGGTAGATTTATCCACGTACAAGCAATAGTGTATATGAATTTTTATTGTTGAATACGATCTTTCCCATTTTGTTGCATGACATAATATTATACATATATAGCTTACCTCCCAAATCGATTGGCGATCATTCCACCTCCGAATCCACCCAACATTCCTCCAATGGCAAAGATGGAAACAACATAGGAGTACGTTTCTTCCAGCGTATCCTTCGCCATCGACTTATTTTTATTACGCTCCTCCCAAACTTCCTTTATAAACTTTTCGATATCCTAGAGCAAAAATTATAAAAAATATGAATTTTATACATGTTTTTATGCGTCCCAATAATATATTCAAAAAAAGACGACACTTTGGATGTGTCTTCATACAAACTGTGACGTTTTTATATAAGCACAGAACATAACAGAAATAGCCCGCTGGAAATGTCTTTTTGTGGTTATGTTCCCTGTCCTCGTTTTTCGCACTTGATTCTAGACATTTTTACTCACTAGATTTGCATATGATTTCTTATCGATGACAAGAAAATATGGGGAATCTTTATTGTCTTCGTTCTTTATTCATGATAAAAGTATCACGAAAACTCGGGATTTTCAGCAGTGTTACGTCTTAAAAGTTTGATGATGACGGTGGTGGTGACATATATGCAAAGTACCTACCAAGACAGAACCAATAACAAGATCAAAAATGCTCATTCATGAGAACTGTTCTATGATGGCTATTATAGTGCCAAAGCCATAATGTACAATATATATTACATATTATTATTATTATGTA
>JAHZMV010003653.1:0-41402 GCA_027743765.1 Coecobrya sp. COE2
ATGACTGACTTGGGAAATGCTATAGGTTCTACAAATACGTACTTTCACTTCCATGTTCCCACATGTAGTATTTATCCTGCTGAACTAAGGCGAAATGATGTTTTAAAAGAAAAGTTCGTTTCCTTTATTCCACTTTCATGTTTCTTTTTGTAAGAGATGATAAATATACACGAGGAAAATTCATAGCACCGTGATGTAATCAAGGAGGAAGCAGCGGAGGCATAAGGGAGCGAGTGTGTGTGTCTATGTCAAAATGAAAGTGAGGCAAAAACGAGAAAAATATAAATGCGAAGTAAAAACTCTTCTCTTATAGCTTTCAGCAACGTGTATTTATCTGTACGAAAGGCCGTACAGTGAACTGGTGAATATTATGATGATGATGATGACGAGTGAAGCAACGTGCTCAGAATGAGTGAAACACGACAAGAAATGATGAACACTGGTGGTATGTAATAGTGTACGGAGTAAATATATTCCTTACATATGATGATGTAGGTTTATTCTTCCTGGGATTTATTACGCAGCATAGAACGGTGGAGAAGAGAAAGGAAGAGAAAGTGTCGTTGTTGCTGAGCCGGAATTGCGAAAATTACAATTTTTCTTCTATAATGGTCTTGTACATCCCAAGATGATTTTCACTTGTTCACCTCACATGAATAGATATTTATATGTATTATTCTGAATAGTCATATAAACAACGAAAATGTATAGTCTTGAAAAGTTGAAGAGCTGTTGCAATTCGTAAGTTAAGCTATACATTATACTATACTTTATACGTGCCTTCATTTTTTGCATGACGAAACAGCAGGGTACAATAACATTTAATTTGAAGTGGTTATATTCATATCCAATCCTGTTTTCATATTACATCTTCTATAGTTCTTCAGCATCCAACCGTATAGTCATTACTGCTATTATTATGCAACGGAGGAAATTTACGATTATAGTGACTGTAACATTTAAATTTTACACTTGTTACAAGTTAGCGAAGCCGCTAATTGTAAGTGAAGGGACATGAAATGCCAATTGACTTACTTAATAGGTTAATTTACGCGTGTAGGAAGGAGGAAAAAGGAGGCCACAGAATGCCTTAGTGGAATGCTGTAGTTTTTCGATTCAATAGAAATAGTAAAATATTCTTGTGCTACTACCAACGGCATTTCATTTCGATCAATGCTTTACGTTCGTTACTTTCGATCTTTGTTAGCTTACTTCTATCATTTAGCGTAATCGGTTTGGATTTTCACAACTGTTCGATTTGTTGGTTCACTTACAATTGTTTACTCGCAAGAATTAGACTGTGCAATATTCTATGCGTATGGATTGGAATTTTCTACATACACTGTAAAAAGGTCTTGTTAAAATATAATCTGATATAATATCGCTTCACGTACGAATGTAATTCACTTAATTTTTTAAACATTTATTTCTGCGTATAATCAAAGCGCAAATGAGAATCCTAGCTTAAAAAATAATAGATAGAAAATTAGTTAGGTTAGGAATTCCGGCGCCTGTCTTTGCGGATTGAGTTACAATGCGAGTAATTTCTAACAGTGGTAATCTAAGCCAAACTTGTCTCTTTCGTAAACAAAAGCAATGCCAGTAAATGTTCCATGTTCGAAATTAATTTTTTAAACGAAATGGATAGTTTGAACAAAAATGAGACTATCACTAACAAAGTTTCTAATTATCTACAACATGAACGGTGACGTCGTATGCATGTAATGTGTGTAGGTATAAATGAATTCATTAATTGTAAATGTGATTTTGAGTGACTTGGACATACACATAAATTCTAATGTTATAATACTACAAACCTGACCTTTTTCTTATTATAAAAGGGTTTATTTTAGTTACACAATTTGCTATATGCCTTAATTTTCGGGAAATTACTTCCGCACTTCGTTCTCGTCATGTAATTCAGCTAGTGAATCATCAAAATTTGTCAGATACTATATACTTCATAAAAGTGTTCCAAACTCTTGGCATCCTCCAACTTTGCTTTTCAGTTCCATTGCAATTAGACATTACTTCTACATTCGCTCACGTATGAGCACACACATACCATAAAGTACGTTTATGCTGATTACCCATGTATGTTTTGCTGTAAACCTTAAAGTGCTGCTGGTAACGCTTCTTGCTTCCAGGATGGACTTTTTAGCTTCCCGTCTTCTCTTTCTTTTTTTTCATGTTAGCAATTTTCCAGGGACTGAGTAATTTTCTTCGTGTAATACAAGAGGAAAAGGTGTCTAGTGAAATAGTGAAAAGCGCGTCATTAGTCCTTATTGCCAATAAAAAACGAACATAAAAAAGCTTAGTACTTCCTTTTTGCCCCTATATACGCACTCTTCTTTGACTGAACACACCATTATTACAGTTCAGCTTCAGGAGAAGATAAACTTTTGAGAATGTCCAAAATGCCAATTGGTTCTTCTTCGTCTCCAGCGCAGTTTGTAAGACTCTTCTTCCTACACTTTTGTACTGGGAATCGAATGTGAGTGAGTAGTCGCAAACGGCAAGGCTCTTTTTGAAGAAGATAAAAGATAAATGCTTGGGCGCAAAAGGCAACTGTTTATGTTACGCAATGCAACGTAAAATAGTACTGAACGATTTGCATTTTTCAGTGTTCTCTCGTCCGTTCCCCTTTATACTTCCGTTTTCTGATTGTATTTGTAAGGTTAACTTTGCAAATACTTTATGCCGGCATATACACGTAGGATTACTATATGTGGCATGAATGCAGGTTTTAATGTTGATCTACTGGGTTGTGGTTGCAATGTTTTTCATGGATATGAACATATCTAGTAGAATAATTTTATATTTTTACTCTAAACGAAAAACATGCCTTTTATGCATTTCGCTGAAACTGTATTATATATTTAGCAACTTTGTTTGGTATATGCTACATAATATGTTATTGTACCGAGTTTCTGTATCCCAAAGAGGTTTTGCAATCACAAATTTCTCCCAGAGCGAATTTTTTGCTTCTGCTTCATTCTTGTTGGTGGGTACTGCATTTTTTCACTGCGAAAGCGGCTTTACTGTCCTGACTTGCTTGTAATGATGACGATCAACTGGAGATATTTTTATTGGATTGTGAACCTCGTAAGCCTTTAAAATAAGTTGTAGTAATTCTCTTACGTGCGTTAAACTAGACGCAGCATAGCACGATCAGTGAGGGAGGAGAGAGAGTGAGAAACTGGTAGGTACTGATGATGAGATGCTTCCTTTGCCCTTTACTCAATAGAACCTGGCTGGTGTTTTTGGACAGACGTTGATAAAAGTCAAATGTGAAAGTTGCCATTGGTTCAGCTCTTCTGTTTGCTGCATCACATAAGCCATTCCCTTCACTACTCTGTGCTCTCTGTCCTTTCCCATTATTACATCTATTTTCTCCCGGCACCGGGGTATTTTTGCAGCTTTCCCTATAGTTGTGTGATAGTTTTGTTATTACCGTTTTAGTCATTTGGTAAATATTTAATTTTCGACAGGCAGATCAAAATGCCACCGTGCCGCCACCAGCACCACCAGTTCTCCACTGAGACTGACACCAACCAAACATTTTCCCCTGACTGGGTGTTCGGTTAGCATTGGGTAAACATTTCCCTCATGTTATAGTGCCTACATTACATATTACACAACCAGTTCGACGTCAGCCATCAAGTCACCTTAGCAGTTGGCTTAACTTTTCCTAATGTATTCTTTTCGTTTTTTGTTGTCTGCATGTGAGTAGCAAACGGTGTCCAACGAGTGGTGAGTGAGTGGGTTGATGACATTATAATACGACCGTGTCTGAATCCTGAACTGCAATCTTTTGCCTGTTGTATTATGTATGATAGGTAGCTACAATAGGTATTTAGAGGTATCGGGTATCCATTTGCATTTGTGATTGTGGTTTTCTGATCAGTTAGCAGACCTTTCACTTGGCGTTCGGTTCTATACGGCATTAGTTATACAGACCTACTTTTCTACCTTGTTAGAACTCATCTAACCTATTGGCTCCATGTCAATGTTTTGCTAATTGATTTTGCATGATGAAAGCAAAAAATACGTATGACGAACAGGCTACTAGCAGTTCGAAACGATATTGAAATACCTTTCTGGTTTATTGGAGCGTGTAATTTTGGTATGTATTTTGAACGATGCATACATAATTTTATGGTATTAATATTTTCGTAGATGCAAGCATGTAACATAATTCATACACTGTAACATGTACAGCATAGCATTCATGTTGGATACTGTCGGGGAGAAAGTCAAATGTCTACAGTCTAGTACACGAGGAAATAAGCAAGGAGGGTACCAAATTTATATGTCATAAACAAAAATGGGATAATTTTTACACGGGTTTCGCTGCGTTCCGTTGTATATTTTGCCATTATCGTTGAAGCTGGTGGCTCTCTGGTATTTGAAATTAATGGATGAAACGAAGGAATGCACTAACAACCGGGAGAGCTACCGATATACCATGAGACTAACCACAAAATACATGTCATTTGAGGACTATAACATGAGAAAATGATACCATTACAGAGAAAATGGTTCCTTTCTCTTTAACTTCGCATTCCTTCACCGACACCAGTACCATAATGATCGTCATCATCATCATCATCGTGTTTCTCAGTCGTGTCATTGAAAAAGTAGTATGATTGAAATGCTCACATTACTCACCAAGACATACTATGTATTAAGTATGGAATATATTATGATGTGAAAGTATATATCTAAGTAAGCATATAAAATTATTGTGCAATATATACATTCACAATGATCATATTTTACGGTGGTATAAACTAGGTACGAAACTGAAAATAACTGGTGCAAATAGATTTTTCCGCTGTGTATGTGCGAGATGAATGGTCACAGATGTACACAATCCGCATAAGGATAAAGGATGCGCGCATATGTTTTGATTATGTACATGCGTATCAACCAAGTAAGGCCATACAGCAAACAGAGCCACTTTTTATCCTTGAAGAGATGGAAATAACGAGGATAAAAGACATTTCCCATAAATCATTCCCTAGTCTTGTTTCAGCTGGCGCACTTTTCCCTTTACATTTTTTTAAATAAAGAGAAAAAGGAAAGTATCAGGAAGAAGACGCCCTTCAAGTAAGAGAGTTCACATATAAACGTAAGGACAGCAAGAAGCAGAAGAAGTAACAAACTGGTTCTTTCACTTATAGCCTTTCACTTTCACTTTTTGGCTTTTACTTACCAATGGAAAGGAGATTCCGCTGATGCGGCTGCTACATATTGACTATGTGTAACTTACTAACTAGACATCATAAACTGCACTATTTATTGTCTATAACATGTACGTATGAAGGGGTTGAAGGAAAGTGTAGCAATATCGGTTGTAAAATATTGTGAGAGAAAGCCGCGTGTACACATATAAGCAAGGGACAGCTGGTGTTCAATCCCTTCTTTTCACCAGAGAAGATGACGAAAATGAAAGCCAGAAAAATTCACATGCAGTGTATATATGCCACCAGTATAACTTGTTCATGTCCGCTGTAAATAATATTAGTGTGGTAGGTGGTAGACAGCGGAACGAGAACAAAAAAGTGTCAAAAATATAAACAAATAGGATCTACAACAATCCACATTCAACATCTTTGTTGTCTTCTTTGTTAGTAGCTTCTTCTGTGCTTTCCGCGGACCGCTTTCCGCATCTCTATTTATTATTTTGTGATGACGATGACGAACGAACAGAATGAAAAAGGGAAACCAGTAAAAAATCTGGAAAAGTCAAACAAAGCAAAATGGGCAATACTATGAAGGAGGATGTAATTTGGCATTTAAGAACAAGAAGGAGGAAAGAAAAAATGAAAGCGTGTATACGAAGAGCAATGCAAGGCGAGAAAAATCTCACTCCGGTGGAGATAATAACACAAGTGGAAGTAACACCACTATAAAGAAGGAGAGAAAGTGGCATTTTATTGTGCGTTTAAATTACAAAGATGAGGATGGAGGTGAGTGATAATATGCAAGCTAGAGTGATGAATGTATGCGCTCCAAAAAGGGTAAATCTTTTATCATTTCTCATCCTTCTTCTACTTTTGTGGAAATTGAAAGGATTGTTTTGTTTATATGAGATGTATGTATGTATGTATGTATGCAGCAGAGCCAAAAAAATTAAATTCATTTGATGGAGAGAAAGAATTAAAAGAATTCTTTTCCCCTGTCAGTTTGTATCATATTCATTTAACAACTCGACCGAGTCAAGTTGGACCTATAGTTTTCATTTTTGCTATATATTTTAGTGTTGGTTGTCAGTTGTCACTGCTTAGTACCAACCAACTTTCATAATTAAAAATCCAAACAAAGTTGAAAATCTTATGTAGTTTGTAGTATATGAAAAAATATTTCCCGTTTTGATTAGCGATTTTATGATTAATAATCAAAAATTAGTTAAAATAGGAACTTAAATTCATTTACAGGAACAGGAGTAGATAGAAGAGTATAGGTACATTCAACGTGTAAATGAAATTGTACATGCACAAGTTTTGAGAGTGTATAAAAGTGTAGATGTTAATAATGAATATGGGGAAGCACTACTTCAAAGCAGTTTTGTTGAATTTCATTCGTGTCACTGGTTCACGCTCATCAAATTTTGCAAATGCTTGTCATCGCAATATATGCAGTCGCAACATCGTTTGCCATTATGAGTGAAAATTAATTCAATTTTGGTAGACCTATGCACTTTTTCTAATTCAAGTTTTCCTCTTATTATTCCTACCTCTTTCGCTTGCATTGGGTGTGTCATGTCGACATTAATTTCGCAACGGGTGCCACATCAAGTAAAATCCCTTTCCTTCCACAGTTTACAGCACTCTCGACATTTACAAACTAATACATAGCTGACCTATTCTATGTATACAAGGTTCCACAAAACATGAAACATCGGCTAGATTGCTGTGTAGGATATATTATTAACAGTATTAACTTTGTTTGTTGTGGAAATAAGAAACAAAGTTGGCCAGGTTTAGTTTGCTTTCGCAAACTCATCCGGCATTTAATTTAAACTCAAATCCTCTACGTTTTGGTTTAACTGAAATCAGCCTGCTTGTTTGTTGAAAGTAAGGACTTCCCACGTTTTACAACCTCTATTATTCGTCATATTACATTGTCTAAAGTAACAACAACAACAGCCATAGCCACATTCTATGAATAACTTTATGAATATAAATACATGCGTAGTCGTAATAATAAACGGAGGTACACATCTGCTCATATTTTCACGGTATAGGTACTCTTTCACTTTGGTCCATAGCCTCTGTTCTTGGCTCATGAAACAAAATGCAGAATTTTCTCATCAATTGTACCAGCAACGACCGTACAGAAAGTGGAACCGGGAAAGAGCTCTCTGGATGCTGTGTCGACAGAGGGACTTGGTATGCATACTGTCGAGATAATCTAAAAGGATCTACAAGAAACACACCGGGATGATGTTGTGGCAAGTATTAAAGTATAGAATACAGAGCAAGTTGTGCAAAGTCTGTATTGTATAAATAGAAAAGCTACTATTACTTATATACAAACCCTCTGTATTTTAGACATACAACATATAGCAGCAACAAAGACTTACTAAACGGGAAGATCATTTACTTCAAACAGTTGTGCCCTTGTTTTTGCCTCAATTTTCTTGTCCTTTTACTACATTATACTTATTAGTAGCTATTTCAGGAAGAGTTTCGACCCTAAAAGTGTAGAGCTTCTAGAAATGATGCTGAATCCTATTTTCCTTAGTGGGTGTAGCAAGTAACAATCTCTGCACCTTTTTCTCCCTTATAATATATTAGACAAGTTGTTATTATTACACAACTTATAGAATTAAGAGGGAACAAAAATACGTTGTATCATTTCAGTTTTCGCAGAGAAAGTTCCAAAGCATGGCCTTGTTATTTTTATGTGCATGCTAAATAATACGTTGATGCTCTCATGGCTCATTTTCCTATTTAAGCACACTTGAAACTTTTCTGTGACTCCATGAGTAAGTTACTATCTAATGGAAAATAAAAAGAGGAAGAAAAGAAGTAGTAAAAATGGTTGTTGTTGCACTGCACACACAACCTTGTCTTTAATGTGTTGAGTTTAGGGAGGGAGTCCGGGAGAGAAAAGAGAAAGTCATTAAGAGTTCTTTTAATGGCTTTCTCACATGCATGGGATGTATGATGATGACGGTAAAAAGTGAAGAATAAGGCAAAATGGTTAAGAAAATTCCAAATACGCTCACCCAACGCAAACACTCATTTAGTTTTCTCTCTGTGTGTATACTTGTGTGGGAGTTTTGTAGGGCTATATTGGAAAAATACAAAATAAAATTAGCCATTTACCACCAAGTTTGATAGTACTTTGAACTTATATACGATGTATACTATATAAAAAGCTGTAAGGGAGAACTTGACTCCACTCCACACACATACAAAAGGCTGAAAAATCTTGAAAATTCACAGTTATTAGCGTACATAATGTTTGTGCGTGCCATGCTAAATTTGTTCAACGCGCCGATCATATACTGAGGTGATGTTGTTTTAGGTTAGTAATGGGACTTCTTTCGCTTTGATTCGCTATTTGTGTGCAACTTTTAAGGGAAATTATGGTCACTTCTTTTCACACATTTCCTTGTTTTATTTATATAAAAGAAATGGGGAATTAATGGGAGCATAAAATGGGAAATGGTTTTATTTCAGCTCATTCACCTTACTTGTTGGTTAGCTCTTTTACATGAATAAAATATCTACCTAATACCTATGTTGATGTAGTGAAAATTCATCGCGTCTATGCAATAATTTTCACAATCAAAACAAAAACTGCTTCTATACTGTGTTATAAATAGCACTACTGAAATATGTATAAGTAATAAAACAGAGTTTTTGCTGAGCTTACCTTTTATTATGGGCTTATTTTCCCTAGTAAAAACGCATATTATTACTTATGTATATATGGGTGTAGTGTGTATCTATGTCGTGATTAGGTTTGCTTGAGGAAATGTAAACGCAGGCAACTTTACACGTCCTCGTGACAGTGCAGCAAACTTGGAGTAATCAAAGTAAGGAGAGAATGATAGGGATCCGATTACTCATAAATTAAACGCTTGGAACAACGTGAGACATACGGGAAACTTCCTAAGAATCTATTTTATTTTTTTCCGCAGTTCAACGGTTTATGTACATTATGCGGTTATGGGTCCAGGAATGGAGACACTCTCTGGATGAGAATATGGTAGAACGTTAAAATAAACTATAGGAGTATAAAAACTTTGGAGAGTATTTTACCATATTTAGGTGGGTAGTAAACGTGAAAAAAAGTTTCTAAATAATACGTTGATGTTAAACTTGTAGTTTTTATGATAAACAAAATACATTCTATATAGTATTCAGTTTTTCATTTCATCATGCATTGAACAACTTTTACCACAACATCCTCGACTACAAGAACCCGTACACAACCTATTTTCTCTAGATGAATGCGCACATGAAAAGAGGAAAACAGAAGAAGGAGGAGAAGAACATGTCAATGGAATAATAATGCACGGCAAACTCTACAAAAGCATGAAAACGGCGAGTGGAATAGTAGAATACCCTTCTTCATCTCTAAAATAAAATAAACTTTTTTTGTAAAAACAAAGAGTAAAACTTTCCCTGTCTACTTGTTCATGTTGTACTCCTCCTCCATGACCTATTTACTCGAGCAAGAAAATTCGAAGGTTTACACAAAAATATAAATAAATATATATACATAACCAAAATATGTAATATACGAAAAAGAAAGGGGAGTATTGAGAGTGTTTTTCATTTTATTCTCTACGGTTCCGTTTCCTAAAGTATTTACTTGTAAAGGCAAGCCAGGCATAGAAACGTGATGGAGAAAAGCATCATGGTATCATAAAGCTTCTCCTTTTATTCTAGTCTGCCTTGAATGCACCATCATGCCCGGCTTATTGCTACAGATGAAGAGATGCGTAAATTGGGGATTGAATCAATTGCCTTACACAGAAATGGATGTGCAATGCGGAAGAAACCACGTACCTACAATACAAACTGGTGAAAGTGGTCAGCGATTCATTGAAAAGGGGATGAAATTGGATGAACAAATCTAAGCATTTAGATTCCTACTTGCTTTTCTCTCCAACGATGATGATGTGACCATGATGGAAACAAGGCTACATGACATGTTCAAGAGGAGATCATGAGAAAATCTTACAATAAAGTATATCGTGTGTCTTGTAGAATATGGTTGCATTGCTGTATATTCTAAATGGAAATCTGTAACAGTGCATTTTTCCTGGGAAGAATCTCTTGTTGGCTGAGGAATGACAGTAAAAAAAGTTTTAGTTCAGTAGGTTCTTATGGTTGTGCACATAATGGAGTAAAAGAGAGGATATGGAATAAGGGCAATTGTGAAGGGGAAATGTAGAGCAGTGTGTAAAACGGTTTTGGTAGTTGATTCTGTGCAGTAAATTCAGGGAAAAGTATAATGGGATGTGATATGGGATGGAATCGTATAATCTGATAACCGTTTTTATTGCCTGTCTGCAAGTTTACATCTACCGTGCCACAGAGAATAGTGTGCAGCTATATATCTATATATAGTACTACTCTACACGGTTCGTTTCATTTTGTTCATTTAATTATATAAGTTACAGAAAAAAGTGGAGAACAACAAAGACAAGAAAATGGTAGCATGAAGCGAAAAAACATGAAATTTTATTCAACTTTCTGGTGCGTTGTTATACTACAAGTTGAAGTAAAAGTAACCAGAAATGCGTACTTGAAAAATTATATGGAGAAGTAATAACCAAGTTCTAATATCAATAAATGCCTCCGGTTTCCGCTCCGTTTCAAATTTAATGAAGAAGATATAATCATTTTACTAGATATTACTTTTGAAACGAATGGTTGTAATAATTGGTATAAAAACGGTTTATAATTATGTAATGTTCCGAAAATTTAAGTAAGATCTTTGCATAGTTTGGTTCCAATAGTGTTAAGTAAAGTGTAAATTACGATGTAACAAAACAGTTCATCTTTTATTAAATGAGAGGATATAAAGATGTTTCAAAATCTACATTTTCTCTCAATATTTCAGAACAGTTGAGTACAAACAATGATGATGTGTGAAATTTGCAATATGAAGGTTTATTGTTGGTGCTTGTCAAGTGATCAGGATGTCCGTGGGCTAAAGTTCTTTAAGCTTCATTATGATTATGTTAGGATGAAGTATCAGTTTAGTCTGGATTATTTACGCACATTATTTCAGGAAAACAATTTATATGAAACACAGACGAAAGTTTGACGCGTGACTGACGGTTCCAAACTGTTGAACTAACTCAGCCTTAACATTTCTTCATACAAATATTTGCTCTGAGAAAATTAATTCTATTATTAACGATGACATTATCAATTAATAATTTCTTATATTGTTCGCAGTGCTTGCACGCATACGCATAATAAAATAAGCAGCTAACGAGAATGTCTTAATCAAAAGTACAGTTGCTATTTTTTTTAGTTTGTGTCACGCTGTCAATAAAGGGTATGTATTATTTAGTCTATTTACTTGAATAAAAATAAAGTGGCAAGGTTGACAAAACATTAAATGTATTGTAGTAATATGCATTAAAATTGTCTTACATTTTATGAATTCGCTCCTGAACAGACATTAATTTTAAACACATATTTTTTACTTGCAATTAATTTTTGAACTTTTATAAAAGCTCAAACTCAAATTTTCCTGGCAAATGAATACGTAGAAGGCAGGTAAGAATAAATCTTGCTGACGGAACCGTGGACTATGAAAACGGAAAAAGGAAGAACAAAGAAAATTAAGGAAAAGTTTCCATCCACCTGTAATTTCAATTCCTTTGTCTTTTCGTTTAATAATTCTATACTGCAATGTTCTATACTGTCCCTAATAAATAAGTAACATATCCCATGGTGCCACTTTTTATAGAGCATGACTATCGCAACGGGCGGTATTATAACTTTCCCTTTTTGTCTTCAAGAGTAAATTAAATTTCCTGTAGAATATCATAGGAAATCATGTAGTAAAGAAGCAATTTTACCAATATATTATGCTCTAATACTCTTTATCTATAGTAGAGACTTGATATTATTATATGAACAGACAAATAAAAATGATGCTGTGAACCTAATGTACATTATTGTGTAAGTTTTTATTGACCTCTGTTCCGCACCGGAAACTAGACTACCTTGTCCAACGTCTTTCTTAGGCCCGTGCGCGTGTATGTCCTAAACAAAAGTACTTTTCTCTCAACACTTTTATCAATTAAAGGCAGCACACACGAACAACAGCGGGAGGAGCAGAACTAATGAAGAATTTACTTATTTCATTACCTTATACACACCCACACAATATCATAATGTACCAGCTTAGTTTCTCCTTTCGGATTTTGTTTGCTTTCACTTCTTACACCATTATTTTCTCTACCATGCTCCCACAACATAACAAATCTATTAATGTATCTATATTTCCTCCTGCCAACTGCAAAAAAAGACAAAAAAAAACCCAATGTAATAATATCCCGTGTGAGTAAAAGAAAGGCGAATAGATGGTTGTAGAGGTTGAGAGCATTCTCTAGATGAGCCTTTCCGTTTTGGAATAGAAGTTCATACCAGCTTGGCAAAATCCTTTCTCTTCTTTTCTTCACTTTTTTCTTAGCTTTCAGTAATGCCAAAATCGAGTGCCTATATAGCAACAAGAAGTGGTGTAGCTGTATATATGTGTGGTGATAAGCACTTTTTGCAGTATTTGGAAGGAAATAGGAGAGAAGAATACTGGGAATACTTTATAAGAGCAATCCTGTTGAGAGCAATATGATACACAGTGAGCAGTGGATAGGCAAAAGTATATCTATAGACTATATGTCCTTTCTAAGTTAATGTTAGAAAACATTGGTTCTGGGTCTTGTGTGTCGTTGCTTGCTATTCAGTATTATGTTGCTCTCTGGCAGTATTTTATAGGCTTAGTACCACACACACACATAGAACGATCACACAATCTTCATAAAGTTCGTGAAGTCGCAGAGAATAGGAACGGGTAGAAAAAAAAGAGAAAGAGAATCGGATTTTAGGTGTTGTAAGATTTAGTAGAACATAAAGATGAAACTTAAAACTTAATGGGTTACGTTATGGTATTACAGTTATATAGCAGTAGTAATAGGAGCAGTTCTTCATCTTAACTTGTGTTTATAGGAGGATCATTGTGTTGCTCACTTTCATCTTTTGATACTACTGCGGCTCCAAAATAAAGCATTCACTTGTATAGTTCTATAGTGTGCGTCCTGCTCCAATTGTAGCAAAGAATGGTAACTGAAGAAAAATAAAAGGACGACATCCCCCAGAGTCTGACGGTCTTACACTTGGCAGTCTTAATGCACTGCTAACTGCATTCGCATTCACAGAAACATGCCGGCTACAACAAATGAGTGGCCGGCCGTCATTATCGTTATTATTACGATTACTGCAAAGTAGTCATTACTATTATTATTTGTGGGACATTTGTATTTGGAGTACCTACATAGCTTTAACTTGTATTGTCGATGTATAATATGCTTTTTTAAATTACACATACATACATACATGCTTATAGGTATTTACGTACGTGTTATGAATGTTTTTGTTGCTTTGTTTGTAAATTTGTGTCGCAAAGCATTGGATGGTTACAGAGCATGAGTAATTTGGCAGAGATTTTGCACACTGTTTCCACTTCTGACAAGAGCATTTAGCGAAGAAGAATTTACTCGCTGCAGTTATCAGTAGAAGGAAAATTGGAGTGCCTAAAAAGAATAAAGTCGGCAGAAAAAGAGCACTATTTTATTAGACCTACGCAGGGGGCATCATTCTTTTTTGGCTTATCTTAAAATTCATTTCATTACATGAGCATGTAATGGAATTGGAAAGAACTATAGCATACTTGTACACACATCTTGAAGGAAAACATATAGCTTTTGTATGCATGCATTTGCACTCTTGTAAAATAGACTTTTTGTATGTATATAGTGCGAGCATATTTGTTATCTTAAATTGTCACTTGGGCCACTTGTATCTGGGAATTTTATCTGCAGACAAGGTATAAATTACGAACGTAATAATGAGGAAAGTGGAATGAAGTGACCGGAGAAAATAATTGCCGTTATATATAACGTACCTTCATAATTTTCTCGCTTTTCGTTCTTCTGCTAAAGTTTAGGAAGCAAGCAGTTGAGAATCGAAGTTCTACAGCTGGAGTAGGAGTGCCAAATTTCTTTCCATCGAGCATCACACTATTATATGCTCTTAGTTTACTTCCTCACTCATTATTTCATTCTCATTCTATTTTTCATGGTGGAATCCATTCCCAGTCTAGTATCTTGTCAAGTTAAATGCAGTTATGTACTTGTCCCTTTTCAGTTGATATTAAATATATCTTCTTCCAATTCATGACAATTTTCTCTTTATACGAAACTGATATGAATTAAATGTACATAATTAAATTTTGATTATTTTTCGTAATTAATTTACTTAAATCGATGAAGAGCCTTCCAATTAACTTGATCCATACTGAAAGAGTTTCTAGAATTTGAACTTACTACTACATAGAAACGAAAGCAGTAAATAATCCATAAGCATTCCCTTCTTCCGTTTTATCCATATAGGGCTGGTTTTAGTATTCCAGGATTACATCACTGATGAAGCCTATGATCCAGTGCAGTCTTGAATGAAGCATGCTTGTTCGTCTATCCGTTCGTCTGTGATATATTCATGGTCTTAATCAATTTTCTCCCAATTTAATCCATGACTTTAGTGGGTGGAGATTTTGTAGATGAATCCTGTTTGAGCAAAATATTTCAACCCATCTCCAAAACAAAAATGGACATCATCATAGATAAGGATTGAGGGAAAGAGAGTGGAGAAAGGGAGGATGTACGTGCTCTACTTGCAACTCTAGTTCAATTCTGACCTTTGACATCTACTCTCTTAAAACCATGGAGGTCAATATTGTGAGTCATCAGCTCTGCCGTTATCGTCTCTGATTGCAACGGATTTATTATTTTTGAAACAACGAACAAAGTACTATAAACTCAAGCTCCTCTTGTCATTTCCTTTCTTTTCAATTTCAATGCAGCATATTGAAAATCCAATTCCGTTTCTGTGTAGCCTAATTCAATCCTCGTAAATAAATTCATTTGATTCAATCCACACTTTCTAAGTGAAAACTAGTTTTATTGCAAAATTTCTGCAGGATATGGAGGATATAGTGAATCAACCCAAGTGTCTAGTTTTGAAACATAAGAGCTGGTACATTCCAGCAGAACAGTGTATTTATCGCATCATTTATTTAGCCGTTTTTTACCCAGTCCGAAATATTAATCCCAGAAAAATTGCTATATTTTTAAACAAAACTCTCGAGCCATTCATTTTCACAAGGATTTATATTTTGCGCTTACTCTTTAATCATATTTTAAACTATATATCGTCAAAAAGTCATTTGATCACTTTAGGACCATGCAGAAACGATAAACAAGCATTTTAAATTCTCGAGAGGATATATAGTTCAATAGCTCATTCTGATATGCCATAGCTATACCCATTTCATTCCATGACATAACAAAAAAGGCGATGATATATGGGAAGGGTTCTTAAGGTTAATATTTATGTGTTGTTTTACGTACTTATTAATGTGTAAAGTGCATCCCTATCAAGTGTTCACGCCAATCCTTGACGAATACTGGCAATGATTTTCTTTTGTCCGCTGATTGTGACAATGTAATCTACAATTATGAAAGGAAATATCTAAAATGCATTGCGGTTTTAACCTACCTCTCTGCTAAGACTTCAGATAAATCGAACAGGTCATTTCTAAATTGGTCCACCTTTTAGCATATAAAGCTCAGGTAATTTTCACCATAAATCATGAAAGCTAAAAATAAGCTAATAATAGAACACACAACGAGGCACGTAACAGATAAAATTGTGTCGAGTCGACTCTGGAAGCCACCAAGTGACTATTAATAAGTTTTATGGTCTACCAGTTCATAATTGATAATAAAATTGTCGTTAAATTCACTTCATATTCCCCTGATATAAGTTACACATAAAAATCACCCTTTCCTGATACATTTACAACAGTATGCAATGTTTTACATGCTATATTCCTAGTGATTAATATATGACAGCTTTTACATCATATTGTTCTGTTTAGAAATATCTCATATTATACATCTACTTACTGGAAGCCGATTCTACTTTTTCAAGAATGGCTTATTAAGTATGTATGTAGTTATGTGAAACTACACAATAAAAATATTCGTCCGTCTGTCCCTCATCGTCAGCGTAGGAGAATCACTGCCCGCCCATGAGCTTACCATATGAGCCACCTTCTAGCAATTACCGTACCGAATTTGGGCAAAAGTTCATAACCACTAGAGTTCAGGTTTCATAGTTTTAGAAAGGATTAGAATGATCTTTTTAAATGTCCACAAACTTAGCTACTTCTATATCTTGTTCAAAACCTATATTTACTCGTAGGACGGCAATATGCTGCACCATGATGGTAGAATCATTTAAGTCTCTTTGTACACTTGCGTTGCGTTTATTTTCAACATCTGGCCTGACCGTAATAAAGAGGAAAATTGGAAAGCTCAAATACAAGGAAATACATACCGTATATAAGGCTCATTATTGTGTAATATGTTAGAGGTGGCAATAATAGTGGTCCGCTAATATCAAAGCAAACCATAAAACGTAAAAATAACCATAAAAACAGAAAGATCAATGGTATATTACAACTACGACATGGCAGTTCTCATTTCATGGACAAAAAAGTAATACAACTTCCGTCATCCCATTTTCATCATCTCTCCCAACGATGATCATCTCCAGCCACAGATGAAGAGTAGTAGAGCTTAACAATAATCACAACGGATAGCGATGAAGATACTAATATAGATTAAATGTAATACATGATAGTATACCTAACAGCATGAAGGATGTACAACAAAAGAGTAAGCGATGCACGAAGAAATATGAAAAGTTTCGGCCAGGCAGCGGCTTGGTTCGTTCAAGTAGTAGTAGTGGACAGCAGGAGGGCTAAACCAAAACTCAACAACAGAATAACAGCTAGAAGAACCACGCACCAGAAATCATTATTACATTTCCTCAGTCTGAGAGGCAACTTTCATCATCATCTCCATCAAGACTTTCTTTAGGAGTAGTAAAAGAACGAGAGATTGCAGGAAGAATTTCGAGTTAAACCAAGAATTCTAGACAAGTAGTAGTGGAGAAAAGAAGATATAACTTGCTATATTTATGAACAATGTTGCATGTGTTATGACGAGAAAGGATATAATATATTGTTGATGTGATGCTCAACCTAGCCCACCATCCTTCCATCCATCCAGCTGCTCCTCACTCTCATTTTGATTTGGATCTGTGATCATAACACCAACGTCTCCCATGACAGAAACAGACAAGAAAGACAGAAGGAGTTTCAACGGGAACATCAGCACACACAAAAGATAACCATGATCGTTCACCACATACTCTCATAGGCGCACCGAAACAAGAAAATGAACAGAAAAGGAAAAGGATAACAAGACGATAGACATTTCTATATACACATATTGTGTAAAATCTTACATATATATATTATCAGGATTATCAGAGACCAAAAGTACTGGAAGCGAAACACATTTATAGCACAGTCGCTTCCGCAGTGCCTAAAATAAATAAAAAAGGTCCTTGTTACGATATGTGAAGATGGTGATGCATATAAGAAATTTCATTGAGTGGTATTAAAAACATTTTATAGGTATACATATTTTTATAAGTACATATCTAACACACATACCAACACCCGTATACGATAAATACATTCAACATTGTTTACTTTGTATACGTCCGATTACTTATGTATGTTAAAGTTCCGGTTTTCTCGAAGAATGCAAGCCTGGCCTGGATTATTATTACGGATCCCGAAGAGAGGTCCACCCAAAGCGGAACAACTTTTGATAGTACAAGTGGTAGTGTTGCTTTGATACTGACTTGCTGCTGGTGAAAGCAAGCAATTCTAGACCAATACAACCCAACGGTCATAACTGCATGATGCTCTAGTGTAAAGGAAGACTGAGGAAGAAGGGAAGAAAAGTTGCTGCAGGAGAAGTTGTAGTCGTAGTCATGCACGGGTATAAAGAATGCGAAATTGGAACAAGAAGGAAGGAAGGAACTAAGGAAAGAGAAGAGGAGGAGAGGCAGGGCAAGTCATGCCAGGAGTCCAGATATATTGCCTTGTCATGACATAATGTCACTTTGAGTTAAAAGCTCCTTGCCAGAGAAGATGAGAGGAGAATGTGATGTGATCCTACAAGCAAAAAGGAATATACTCAAGCAACTGGCAGGCCTATATACGGTGTGTAGTATTTGCTTTTAGCAGCATACATCGACAGAGCCGTTTGTGTAGTTTGAATGAAGGTAGAATTATAGCTTGGCTAAAGCAATGATGGCATATTTAGGTATCAAACTGAAGGTTTATAGATCTTAGATATCACATTTGGCACCAACTTCCACAACCATAGCATATAGCCATCACCACTGCTGTGTTCCTTTACTTGCCGTCTTAGAAGTTTCAGTCGGCACATTTTCTGACTCGTCCATTTTGGTGCGATCTTCTTGATTGAGATTTCTATTTCTGCTGAAAACGACGGGCTTTAGAACAAGTGGTATCAACACATGCATTAATGTTTTCCACTTTCTATTAGAAATGAAATGATAAATATCCCTTAAACAAAACACCAAAAGCTGGGCTTTGCGATGGATGAAACTCGGGTAAAGAAGAGTGAAAGCCATCCATCCATCCATCCACTCAAACCTTCACACAAAGTAAATATTGCACAAGAGTAAACATAATGCATAATATACGTCGATAAAATGAAGATTTGAGCAAATAAAGCTATCATGATACGATACAGAAATCTGCTGTATAATCCGGCTTCCTCTTTGATGTTCACAATTTTAACAGTGGGGCATCTATTATATTATCTCGCTAATAATGACTAATGATTAGGATTAAAACTGGGAAATACAAGAAATAACGTTCAGTAGCATGGCTTTTCTATGTTTGTACACGTGCAATAGACGTGAACTATAAAAACATCGACATTTTAAGTCATACCCCATAATATACGAAATTAATATACCCATGTACATACATGTTTACAAATTTATTTTCTCATTACGCATTTACAGTAAACAACAAGGCATAAAAGCCTCAATGTTTGGAGATGAGTTTTGGAATACATAGTTTAGTAATTTAATTGAATCAAGTACCTCATTTAATTTGCCACATCGTTTGTGTTAGTAAAGGTAAGAGAATGCATTAATGGAATATCTAATAGATATACTTTTTTTATTATAGTTGAAAATTCAATGTACATATGCGCAGTTCTATTAAATTTTTATTCAAACAATAGAGCTTGATGCAAACCCAGACACAATTTCAGCAGGACAATGTTTATAGACGTTGCCTGTTGACTCTACATTATTACTAGGTAAATTGGTTCATTCAGTTGGAAGGCCGTCACACACAACTTTTACATTTCACCGGTGCGTTCTATAGGTGAAAGTGATTGCATGGTACGCGTGGGAAAGGAGAAATAAACTTTTCCGATGATTGGGTTCTATTATATACTGTTTTGTAAAGTTAGCAAATCGTTAAGGTAGCCTAGTTTACACCCTCTAGTTTAACCATTGATGTTCTTTGACCATAACAGCCAACATAGCCTATATTGGTCTATATATTTAATAGGAAAGCCACAGCTAGGCGACATAACCACTAGCACCGTCTTCTCCAAGTCAATTTAACAACCTTCAATCAAACTGTCAATTAAGCAGATTGTGAAAGTGGACGTTTGCTTCCTGTAATATACGTATGTACGTACCGTGTACATAAAGCACTACACATTGTGTTACTGGATATGGCTTAGATCCGTTTTGTAATAAGTTCTTTTAGAGTTGCCTTTGTAAATATTAGACTAAATCATAACTTTTCCGCATGATGCTTACGCAATATATAGAAAAGTTGAAAGACTTTTGACAAGGTGACTTTCAATTTCACTTCATCTGTTGGTTTTCGACATCGACACACATGCATACATTATTAGAGTTATGTGTGATGTGTGATCTTTTCAATATACCTAGTACTATACCGCATATTGTACGTCCGTTGGAGATTTTGTGTGTTAGTTAGGGAGAACAGATAAAGTCGTAATCCTTTCTGAAACAATAGATGAAGAGAGGCAGATAAAGGAAGAATAAAAGTAGGAATTTCAAATAAATAGATTGTATCCAACCGGTTTCTGTGTGCCTTTTTATTTAAGCCTGCACAGTTTATCTTTGACGAACACACATATACACCTATTGGTTTAATATGCTGTGAACATTTTTTCTGTATAATGTACTGTTCCCGAGGAACATCTATAATTCATTATTTAAACTCTTGTGTACACTTGCAGCCATACATAAGAGCATTTTGAAGTAAATTGTTTTCTTGCATGTGGGTGTACGGTACATGCATTAAACTGTCATTTATGAACATGTATATGACCGTATGAGATGATACTGTGAGATGAAATGTGTTTTTTGCGAGTGCAATACAACAACCACCCGACTCAAAGAGAAAGTAGAGAAACAACACATTTGACACTCTCTTTAAGATGCGGTTACTCAAAAGGAATTGAGAAACTTATACAATTTAAAAGTGTTTTCAAATAAGCCTTTTTATTTCTCTCACTAACTCACCGGTGTCTCCATTAAAATCTCATAAAAATTCAAATGGACAGATTTTATTGCGTTAGTTATAAAATATTAAAAAGTGATGTACACGTGCGGATAAAATGGTTGTAATATGCACACCATTTTCTGTTGTACTCTTACAAATATATGTACGTTCAGACACTTTCATTTCCCTAAACAGCTTCCAGCATAGTAACGACCATATATTTGTGCCCCGAGAACTGTACTGCTGAAACAGAAAGCAGAAAACAACAAGCTAAATTAATCCTTTTGTGGCTCTTTGCTGGCTACTTTCACTAATGTTTATGAGTTGAGTGTGTACTCGGGCTCCATCAGACACATCATTAGGGGCTTTTATACCTTATGCCACCGATCCATAGTCAGCTCTTGTTTTCTAAACAGATACAATTTGCGAGTCCAGTTAGTTCTACGAAAATAGAAGTGTACATTGGTGAAGTTGCTTTCCAATTGCAATAGCAGCAGCATACATATTGTACTGCATTAACATGTTATACATTTTTAATACATGCTACAGCAATATCTGGCACTCACAAAAGTGTACTATTCAAAGCATTGTTCTAACTGAAATTATAACGAAGCCCAGCACCTAACGTAAACTTATGAGGTAGAAGGTTAGTATGGACTACTTTTGTGTTCGTGTACACGGAATCTCTGGAAAAAATACATTTTCGGATGAATCCAAATGAAAATGTCAAACATTCAATAATAATGGGTTGTGTTCAGTTTCGTTAGCTGGTGATGGATGAATGGGTGTAGAGTATTAACTTGAATTGTACGGCCACGTTGGCAGTATAAATATACCTTGAAAATATGGGAAAGAAAATTCAACATTTTATTTAAAGCACAGAAAACAGCAGATCGTGCTATAATGGCCACCTCAAGAGCATGCTTATACTACAGTTGGAAACCGTATTTTCAAGCATTTATAAGACGTATTCCTAAAATAACAAAAGTATTCACCTCCACATTATATGCAGCTGATCAATGTAAATGCTTCTTGTTTTGTATAGCTAACGGGTACGGCTGTACTGTTTTAGCAAGTAAATAATATATTTTTGTAGAATACTTTCCCAGAATCTAACAGTTGGAACATGCACAACATTTTAATTACTGAAATAACAGCAGGACTTTGTTTCGGTCAGCGACTGGCCGGCAAATGTGCCTCCCTACCTATACGTTCATATTTCAAAGGGTCTTATAATATGCATCTGCTTATTTTCTTTCTGTAAAGTGTAAACAAGCAGAAAGAAAACTTTAATCAGTCAACCAACCAAACAGAAACCGACCAGTAACGCCATCAACAACAAGAGTCATTACATCATCCATCATTTTTCATCATCAGGCAATTCAACTCTATCAGTGTACCAATCTCTCACTTCACAAATTGAATCGTATCCTGATTGAGGCGTACTTCTTTGTTGCATTGAGTAAAAGCCACAACAGAGTTGAAAGATGAATTGAAAGGGAAAAGTTTGACGAGGTCCATTATAAAAAATGAAGTGCTTTTTTCGGCAAACATATATAATCTTTGAACATGTTTTCATATTTATAAAACTTTTATTTAAGTAAGTGCCTACATAATACGTAGCTTTCACACAACTCCAAAAAATTACAGCTCTTAAGTATATACTTTGTTAAATGTAAGTAGGTAAGCAGAAACAAATTTACGTTCATAAATGAAATGCATGCACGTATGTAGCTCTCCGTCAAATCAAACTACGAAGTTTCGAGAGAAAAGTATCTCTATAAATCTAATAGTGAACGCTGTAAAAATGTACACTGCTCCGCTTCAATGGTTGCATTAAAACAAGATTTTAAAACGACATGATTTTACAGTAATTTCCTGTCATTTTACGCTTATGAAGTCTGTTCCACAAAAAATATTCAATTGAAAACGATAAACATACTTTGTACATCAAAATATCTAATGCATTATCAATCTAAGACTCGTAAGATGGACAAAGAAAGCAATGTAGGTATTAGTTGTTACTTAAGGTCGATACAACAAGAAAAGTTTTGTTGACGCTGGCAGTATTGTAAGTTTCAACTTGTTCACTCTAACTGACAAACCTTCGTAGCACCACTTTCATTTCTCTTTCCATCTCTCTCCCTACCACAGAGAGACGCCTTGATATTATTTTTATACACTTTCATGCACGAAAACTTTGCCATCTGATCCAAATCTGCAAATTATTCTGTCAGGCAAGTGTACTACATAGTTCCACTAACGTCAAGGCATGAAATATTTATGAATGAAGGAGTACATCATATTCACTCCATTTATCTGCTTTACAATGATATTCTTTCCTTTCCCCCACTTTCCCCTTCAGTTTTCAATTTTCTCGTATCAAAACCTCTAACACTTCATGATTATTTTAGTAAAAAATAAGCTGTACGGCAGTCCGACTACTATTCAATCCTCTTTCAGTGTCCTGATTCCTTCACTCAAATAGTTTGTTTGAACATCGTCCAAGAGTTAATAACTTAGTACCAGTCTAGTCGATGCCTAATAGATAAAGTCTATATGCAGTCTGTACTATAAAGCAATATAACTAACAAGTACATATATACATTCAACTTGTATCATTTCGGAATATACGAATGCTAGTCACGAATCAGTTAACTAGGTAAACTTTGAGCCAAGAATAGCTAAAATCTATAACTTTATTTGATGAAAGCCAGTTAACATTTGTTTCGCAATGCAATGCTTATTTAAAACATAATCATTATCATCATACGAACTCTTCTGCCATGTTTGCACATCTGATCCACTTTATTTTGTGTGGGTGTCACCGGCAGTCATTTCTCTTCTACAAAACAATAAGAGTCAGAGTGCTTTTGTTCCACTGTATATGGAAGAAAGCAATCAAGAAAATGAATGAGTTTATCCCTCTGATCCAAATAGGTATATAAGGGAAAATTAAGTCACCATCACAAGCCAAAGCATTGTCAAAAACTAGTTGTAGTTTGGAGTGGCAATGACAGGAACAGAGAACGAGTTTAAAACACTTTTGTTTCCCTTTTCCAACAATGTTTTATGCTACTGTAGCATCCGATTCTGTGAGCAGAGTAAGCAGCTTTTCAACTAGCTATTATTTGGTTGTTGCAGTGCTGTACTATCCCTAAGTTTTTGATCAGTTTATTCCATATGAGTATTATGCAGTTGTTTTCTCCATTTTCTTTTACTTCTCTCTCTCTCTCTCTCTCTCTCTCTCTCTCTCTTCTCTACAAGATCTGTGGTAGACAACGAGCAAAGAGCACCAGTCAAATGGGAGAATATTATCACAAGGCAGTGTTATTCAAGATGATTATTATGCCATTGTAAATACGCTCACAGAAATGGTGTTACGCAATCATTACTTCTCAGATGATCACTACGTGATTTCGGATCGGATAATCATGCTTACGAACGAGTAATTGTGAAAATGGCGGTGGCGATGCTGCGGTGACTACGTGAACACTGTTCTATTCTATACATCGCATATAATATTTCGATACGTAGAAATATACAGTACGCTAATGGATTTTCTCTTTGATGGTGAAAGTGTAGTTTGAAGATAAAGTAGAACGTGGAGTTTAAAGAAGAATTAGTGGAAGATGTCTGAATCCAAGTGTACCAACCATGATGCAACTTTATTCGATACTATACGAGAACCAAACACCAAACAGAATTTTAATGAAAAATGTTATGTAGTAGGAAATCATATCATGTTTCCACATTTAATAAATAATCATCATCTTCACATTTACTTTCACTTTGTTTAATACTTATAACCCCAAATGAATGAGATTTTAACTGGGTTCTCTGACGGTGCTTGCTTTAATTCATGTTCATTAAAAGTGTAAAAATTGATGAAGGGAAAAGGCGCAATATATTATAAAATATTTTATATATAGGTCTGCACTGCCAAAAAAAATTGTGTTGAAGAGTTGAACAGAATGAGTAAATTAGCTCTCCGGGGAAATCATTTCTACTTCTACTCATATTCAAACATATGGCATATTTATACGTAATATGAAAACTATCATTTTATTTTGCTCCATCCATCCATAAGTTGTGAAGGATATACTCAAACATCTAGCTACTCTTGGAGAAATACGTTTATAATAAAATTTTGTTCTTCCTTCTATTAACATGAACCCTCGAATTAGGTATGCATGTTATGAACTTCGTATGTGCGTTTTAATTGTAAAACGAAGGAAATATTGCATAAGATGAAAATCTATATTATTGTACAAAAAGTAGAGCAAAGAGGAAACACAAGAAAGGCGCAGATGAAATTAGTGTAATTTTTGTCATGTTTAATTACAACAGATAATATCAAAAAGGGGAATGACCCAGAAAGTAAAAGGGATTTATCAGAAAAGTAATTTAAAAATCAGTGGAACTGGAATGCTTAAGAACAGTGAGTAAATGAGTTGATTGCCGTATCAGAGTAAGTGTTATTCAAAGATTATAATATGTATTAAGCACTACTCCCATTATTATATATACACGCAGCTAGTACGTATATGCACATATATCTATTCTAATTACAGTAGATTCTGGCATGAACAACGTGAAAAATGTCTTGATTCTCGAAACGCGTCTACCCAACTGTGTTTTATTCTTGTGTATCAGGCAAAATGGGAATTGGAATGTGAGAGGGAGAAGGCAGTACAACAGGAGTATGTATATTGGCAATTAAAAAGAGTGAAGAAATCCATCACGGGGGACGTTTATTAGTACATGGTAAGCAGAAAGGTTTGAAGTTATCACATCAACCTTTTAAAGCTCTAGGCATAAAGCTCAACCTTCTACTGACTACTCACCACGTTTACCGCGGTGGAATGGAGAAGGACGGCTTCATTATCAATCCTTTCAATCTATTCCACTCCACGATGCTGTACTTACTTTGTAGCATTGAAGAAAAAATCTCTCTTCAGCTTGAGCATAATCTTAATAGCGTAGCTCATTCATTAAATCTCGAGAGGGATTCAGTTTTTTATAGATATATGTATCTAATTTGCAACTATAAGAAAGAATCCAAATGCTAAGGTATGACAAGAAATTTCACTCCATTGTGATTAATCACTGTAAAAAATTACTTTCTCCAACAAACCGTGACATTTTTTCTTGCAATTTTAAAATTATTTTGAATATTTTCTGATCAGAATCTTTGTAGATGACAAAATAAGTGTCGCAAATCTAGTAGGGATTATGTGCAACAAAATAATGTACCATAAAAACAGTTAACACAAATCAGTTAGAATACAGGAAATAAAAAAATGAAAGCGTTCATCTTATAGAGCTGACTGACTTTTCCTGTGTAAGTGAAACCTCCGTGCATTAACAAATTAGATTTGTGCACGTATATTTTTTGAGCACATTCGCCTATTACAGCAATAATAACTGAAATTATAAAAATGTAATAACTTCTTTCCATCACACACAGAAAAGGCACTAAAATATAATATTCAGTTGCCTTCTCGTCTGCTCTCCAAAACGCAGTAGATCTACAAGCGGGGGCTGCTGCTGCTGTCGCAATAAAGCATCTTACAAGAAGCACGCTCCGGAAATGAGCCATTAGATGAACAAGCGTAATGCAATAAGAAAAGAGGGAATGCTAATGCCGTGCCGACCACTAACGCAGCAGTTTCCTTGTTGCCGTAAGCCGTAATTCATTCAATAACGCGTGTATAAAACCACATTAGCCATAAATACATAATGCACGTAAAGGTTCAAGAATTAATTACATGTTTTATCAGCCATCTGCACAACAAGGCTATCCGAAGAAGAAAGCGGGCAAAAAGGGAAACCAAACGCAAACCAAGACAGCAGCAGCAACACAACCCGTAAATAAAAGGATAAGGGAAGGAGCACGAAGAAACAGCATTCATGGCTTGTAGAAAGTAGTAAAAAGCCATAAGTCACCTGTGTGTGTACACTGCTTATGGTGAATGAGGTTTGCTCGTTCCTTCTTCTGCCATTCAACTCTACTTTCATGCTCTCATGATGTTCAATGTGTTTTGCATTGCACCTTTCTAGGAGGTGCACAATCATGAACAAGAACCTGTGTACTCTTCTTCTCCTTCATTTCCTCCTCCAGGTCTCCAGATGAACCACAAAGCAATGTAGAATCCTTACCTCTGCATCCTTTCCCCTATACTACTATGTACATAATGTATTTTTCAGATGAATGGAATGGAAGTAAAAGGGAAACTCTCAAGGGGAAAAGGGAAGAGAAAACGGGAAAGAGCAAAAAATAATAATAATGAAATTTTCTCAGGAGAGGATTGTGGAATTGTGCGTTTGAGCAGGACAAATAAAATCTTCACCACACGCATTTTCTGCACTGCACCACCAAAAATGGTTTCATTTTTGTATCTTTCTCTTTACTGCTATCTTTATCATTTAGAGTCATCAAATAATACCTCTGTATGCGCTAATATAATACGCATACGGCAGTAATAGCAAAACTCTTCTTGGTGGTTTCACTTTAAGCATCATAAATTGCTCTGAAGTATAATTATACTTTTCTCTATCCAATAACTATATAAAGCCAAATGCAGTTTACCGTATACCAGAAACAAACCTGCAGAATCACATATAAGTACACTTTCTATTATTTAATTACCAAAAGAAAGGAAACCTCTAAATGGTGTGGCGCAGTATGGTTTAAAAGTTATCAAACTTTGTTTTTCGTCTCATTTAGCTAATTTATTGAGTTTGAGGGCTTCACTTCATTTAGTATTTTGTGAGTATGCTCGAAAAGGCAGTTGAAAAGAGAAGCTGGAGAGAGAGAGAAAGGAGAAGCAAATGTATATTTTTTCTTGCTTCTTGACTGAGTGCAAATGCAAACAATATGGAAAAGTCAACATTTGCAAGTTCTCTAACTGGAAGCACGCGTATCTAAATAAAAAATATTCAGATGGCCAACGCATCAATTGAAAAATATATTATTGTAAAGGCATCTAGTTTTTATTGCATATAAACTGCACCAACTGAAAAATGAATATCAAACACGAGAAGGAAATCGGACTACATTACAAAGTAGTTTTCTAGAAACATGTTGTTTCCAAATAATAATAAAAATATATAATATACCAAACAAGGTTTAGGGAAATAGGATCACGAACGTGAATAATAACGTCATCTCATTTCGCTGTGTAGTATTTTGAGAAACAAACAGGAGTAGATTAGATTCGTTCGTAGTTCGTACACGTGTTTTATGTGTTGTTGTATTCAGTATAGTAGTGTAATTGAGTACTTCTTTTTCACAAGTAAACAAGGAAGGCATATATATGAACGCACTACATGGTTCTTCACATTTGTAGACTTTACTATTCTTAGCAAAAAAAAATCTTGCCAAGCAATTTACATGCGTAGCATGAATGCAAAATGCATTTTCTCTTGCCATAAAACCGGGAACGTATCGCCCGAGTCGGCGGCAACTGATGCGGTGAATTAAAGTAAAAAGTGTCGATGAACCTTTATTTTATTCCTTTTTAGGCTTCTTTCTGTCGATAACAACATCATCATCGTCAGAAAGATACAACAGCAGCGACGTGATAGAAGACAGTAACAGCAGCACAGCTAGCAGCGTAAAAAACAACAAAACTGCACAGAAAACGACTGGGGAAAGTCAAGGAGCGTAACGACGTAGTGGATTCATTTCATTTCTTTTCCATACACTCCAGAAACAAAATCATCGTCGCGTTCAACTTGAAACATGTTTCGTCTCATTCGTTCTTTCCATTCAACTCAATTTTACTACATGGAAAAGTACATACCTAACGTCCTCTCGAGTGAGGGTAGTAGGCGTTAGCATTTTTATGGTAAATGGCAGCGACAGCTGAGCTGTAAGCCGGCATGAATATTATAATCACGATACATAAGGAGCTTAAAAAGAGGAGAAACCAAGTGTGTATCGGAAGAAAAAGGAAATATTATGTGTACACAGAGATAATGTTACATAAACACCAACCAATAATGCAAACCTACGCACAAGAAAGCTTATACGCGTACATATAATATAGAAGGAGGTGGTATATTTACTTTACATGTATTTTCAGTCAGTACATATTTTTGATATCCTGAGTGAAGCATACTTATCTCACATTGTCGATTTTCCTTCTTCTATGGATTTTTACAATTACAACTTAGGTTTACGGTTATTATGCAATGGACAAAATGAGAGTGATATTACGACTGTTATACATTTCTCTTTAGTGCTGATGCCATTAAGTTTCAAGCTTCAAATAAGTTTATAGAGAGAGGAATGCTGTTGAAGTAGATGAGAAGCACAACAGATTTCCCGACTGTTTCCAGAAGAGCAAATTTCAATAAGTATCATGGATATACGTGTACACACATAGGTATTATAAGTTATGAAGAAATGCTTTGAGGGTTGCACGTTTATTCAAGTCCGCACAACAAAAGTACGAGACGATTATTTGTTGTCGAGAGAATCAAGAAACATCACGTTCCAATTAAATGGAACTACCTAATAATTTGCAGGATACGAACTGAAAAGCGTGCTCTTCAGAAGGTAAAGTCTGTACACACTCGCCCACCTAATGACAGGAAAGATATTAGAAGTACTATCGGCACTTTACTAACGTTTTCTTTATGATGTAACGGGACATTATTATTATTATTGTATTGTGTTATGGTTAACTGCATTTCCTCACTCTTGATCCACACAAAATCTCTTGTAATATTCCTGCACAGTATTTACTTATGTCACCGCAATCGAGAATGAGTTTCCGATTACTTTTCCTCTTTCTGTCCTCTCTCACATCTTCTCTCTGGAAAATGTCCTGAGTCCAGTGTTCTATCTCGGACACTGAACACTAGAGAGAGAAAGTTGTATTATGGATATAAGTAAAGTAAGCAATAATAATGTATAATAACAAGTTGTTTTACGTCTTCTCTCGATAGTACACAACAACACACAGACACAGTGTATTTGTTTTGGTACTTACAAAAGACTTACATATTTCCAACGCTCTGAACTCTCACACTCAAGAAACACTCTTGAAGCCAGTACCGCACAGTTTTACTCGTAGTGATAATGGAGAAAAAGAAAACAAGAGCATGTATTTAATATCAATAGAAGTAAATGGGAAGACCACACACACGTACAGCAAAAGTGATTCTTTTTCCCTCTTCCTAGTCACCAACATACACGCAGGGTTTCACTGGAAGAGACAGGAAACATTGACCAAGTCGACAAAGAAATAAAGAGTATTATGGAATAATGTCGTAGTATTTGGAGTAAGATCGGTACAAGAAATAATGGCGATTTCAAGTGTGCGATCAATGCAACATTTTATGTATCCTTCAAAAAATGGTACCCTATATATAATGACGAGTTTAATAGGAGCCTCTGTAGGTTCACAACTTTAATAGTGAGATGTGTAGTTTACAGAGTAGTTTTATGCACGGTGTTATTCTTCTTCTCCAACTTTGTCCTCACTCACACAGTCTGTCTGAATGTTTGTCAATGTACTTTGCTAAGGATTAGACTGGGATTTTCCTTTTACTTGACAAGAGAGTTGAGAAATAAGCTATATATAATAAGCGCCAGCACAGACACACAGCAGGACAAGTCGAGAGAAAGCTTTAGACCAAAAACCAACCAAGCAGCCGATAGATCCTTTCACTATTGCCACTTTTACTACGAGTCTCTCCACTGTGTAGAAACAGTATACTTTTTATGCTGAATCTGTAAAGTCTGCTTGTCCAAAGAATAAGTTTTTGCTATTGTTACCCTCTACTATAATATGCTTTCTTGCTCTTTTGCTGAGCAGCAGCAGCAGCAATGTTGCACTCTTCTTCACTTTCAGCTAGATTACATGGGTTTTCTCTCTTCCACTCATGAGACTTAGCAATTTATTGGAATGTGTAATGTGTGCCTGCCTGCAGTATGCATAGTCAAAATATCCGTTGTCGATGATAATGCCCTGATTTATATACGTTTATAAGCCATATCAAATACAAAGTTTAAAGTACGCTTCACTAAAATCTAAATACGCTCACCGCTCAAGGATTGCATTGCACGGTAGGACAGATTGATGATGTGTGCTTTCTCCTATCACTTGAGATGAAGTTCTGAGCTTCTCTGTTTGTGTATCATCAAAATATCAACGTACATATAATAGGTACGTGTAATAACGATAGGATATTAAACTAGGTGATGCTGAGCGCTTAAAACGCCGCAGGAAACGGAGATGAGGAGAATGGAGCAGAATGCGATGTTTGTTTGTTTTGCCGTACTTTGTAAGTCCCTAAAAGAACCTGCCATGGCGCTCTTTATATGATCCCATATTTTGTTGATGTTTGGCAGCTGGAGGGAAGAATTAGATGGTGAGATGGATGCTGAAAGGTTTTAAATGCCGAGATACGGAAAAATGAGATGTTTTAATTTTAAATCTTTTCTTAAGTTAGTATCATGATATTATGTAAATAAATACAACCTTGCCTTACTTTCTACAAGAAAAATATACACATAACTTTTTTTTTCAGATTTAGAGCCAAAGGAAATGAAATTCAATTCGAAGGCTTGCGAATATGTTTTTTTTACATCGGCTATCTTTTAGGGAAGGAAATGATGAGATGACATTGAAGACAAATGATGTATTTTTGGAGCAAGATGCTCTTCTGCATTTAAATATATAATGTTACTTCTACTTGAACGACCACCGGAGCGAGTGTTGTTGATTGTTTTCACAAATTACTTTAGATTATTCATGCAGTCACTCAGTTTGAGACTACTTTGCCGTCGTCTTCGCTATACTTGTACTGGTTTGTGCGGCTCGAACCAAAACAGCGTGGAATCACGAACATAACCACAAGTCGTATGAGTTTGGAATTTGTTTCGGCAACTTTTTGAGGAAACAGTAGTCAAACAGCAGATGTTCCTAAATCTATTCATGCAGATGACGCCTGATTTGACGGTGGGTATTTCATGTACTTAATTGTTAACTTATGCAAGCAACTTCGGAAGTTATTACATAGCGCCCCACTTTTCAAAATAGAAAACAATTAAAATCATCACAAGTTTCTTACTCTTCCACAGACGGTTTATAAATTAAGGAAATGTAAAAAAATGTTTTATGATCTTTAATGAAATAATAAAGGCTTACGTCAAAATACAGGTAAAAGCAGCTTACGCCGGATGATTGATGATGATGAGTAGGAGTCCGTTTTTTCTTCTTATATTCAAGTACGCCAAAAAATGCCGACAGGCGGCAGTTATCTTTTATAGAATGGGTAGTTGGATACACTCTTTGCAACAGAACAACTTCGTTTTTCCATCAACCTCACTTTCTTATCCCCTTTTGCGGTTATTCTACTATCATCACTGACCTAAAAAAGTCAGAAACAGTTGTACTTAACATACTTAACAATCTAATCTTCCTGCTGAGGAAAAAAAAAGAAACTTGAGAAAATGTTGTACTCTTCACTCTTTCTTATACTTTTCACTTAGCCTAACCATCAACCGTGCACTTCTTTTAGTGTTGCTGACACAGCAAGTCTCTATTTTGTCTCGTTCTTCGTGAATATTAACAGAAAAAGTGTAACGTTCCTTCATTTCTCTCTGTTATATAACGTTGTTCCCTTCCAGTGCACACCTCTCTTGAAAGAATAGATGACTCGAAAAACCGTGGCAGAAGAAATTGTCCAACGAAACGGGAGAAAATCAGCAGACTTCAACAAACGTGAAATACCTTTTCCCTTGTAGCCCACTTTTGTATTTCCGTTTTTGCAAAAAGTAACGTAGTATGAAACTAAACAAGTACAATCCAAGATTAGAATGGCACAGCTGCACACAATGCATATAGTTCTAGGGTCGAGTATCCGGAAATATGGTTAAGAAGAGGAGGACATGAAAGAGGCTTGCTTTCTTCTAAAAACACAAATGTACGTCTGCACTACTTGCTCTTTTTAGGTAAAATGGAATAGAAAAGTGGAACAAAAATGAAGCTGGAAAAGAATTCGTTTTTTGCAATGTTCAATTGTCTGAATATGTGTAATGCACACACACGGTGTATGTAGAAGTCCTAGAAAATATAACGGTCCTCTTCACCGTTTCACTAGAAAAGGAGTAAACCGCGAGGAGATGTGTCCCAGAGCAATGATGCAGGGAAAGTGAAAGCATGAGTTGGAGAACAGCCAAGTGTAAATCCCTCGCTTTTCCTCTAGCCTTCTTCCCTTTTTTCATGAAATCAGTCAGCACCATGCTGTAGAAAAAGATAGTGTTGTGTGGAGGTTGTAACAACGCTGAGTAAAGCATGTGCTCCTTTGTCGCTTTTTCGTACGGTGGTGGTGCAGTGGTACAGGACCTAATGTCTATGCATTTATACTACGTTACTTTGTTGAAAATGCTACAAATATCTCAGCACCAGCAAATGGTTTTTTTCTCCTCGTGCTTGATGCTACTTTCTCTACACTTTTCTCTCCTAGTGTGTGTGAGTGCGGTATAGTGCCTGCCTGGTTCTAGATTAGGTAGAAAAATTGCTGTGGACCACACACTGGAGAAAAATGCTCAACGTTGAAAGGAGGAATGAGGCACGATCATATCAGTGTAATATAGTAATGGAATGTACGTACATCTGTTATTGTTCCAATGTCGAGAGAAGTGGAAATGCCGCTGCTACCTACTTTTGAACTGTCTAAAACCCTACTGGTGAGTTTCTATATAAGTATATAGGAACTAGACGCGGGTACCTATTATGTGTTTGTGCGTGTGATATGATGCGTGTGGACGTAAAATGTGACGAACGTACTTGCAAATTGTAGAACCGTATCACACATGTACAAATTGTAAAGACTGACATCAATGCAGTTTTTACGAGCTCCTCTATTTTCACTTGTACCCTTTGTATAAATGCTTTCACTTTCTACTTTATTGGTTACACTGCTGGGGTTTTGAATGTAACAGAAAATTATTGAACATTTTTCCCCTCTGTTGACTTTATACAACAACTAAAAAATAATATCGTAATGGAAGGGACCATGTATTTATACCCAAATTTGATCGTGGATGCATGAAAAATGAAATATTGATGCATGTAAATCTCTTGTACCACTACTATATAATCACAATTCATTATATAACCTTGTACCATTTCCCATAATTTTTAAAAATTTTAGAAGACATTTTAAAATATCCATCCTGGCTTCTGGATTTCTCCTGCGTGTAACCATCCATTGTATCGTATAGTGATAAATAAAGTGACACGCGGTAGTCGCTTCCCACCACCGTGAATGTATAGAGAACTGATGATGAGTTACGCGAAGCAAGATCAGTGGCAACAGCGGGAGGCCATGTATCCAGTAATGTTGTAATTTTCATGGCAGACTCGTAGAAGTACTAGAAAACGCTGAGAGTTGACGAGTATATGATCCTATGAGTGAACATTGTATAAAAATTATATCTGATATCCGTTTACTTCTTTGTTACATTCTATGAGTATGACTACTGTTTCAGTCCAGTGTAGTCTGAAGTGGCACATGGCTCCTGTGCTGTTATTGTGTGTGCTCTACTTTCTCCTCTATAATAATAATAATGGTGGCCTGCTTTTCTTTTTTTCTCAGTTCTCATCTCTTCTGCACCAAAAAGAGAAAACCTGCATTCCATTTTGCACATCCTTTCCCTCGCATTTATTGCGAAAAGAAAAAGAAACATAAAGATTCAATATTATACGTTCAACAACTTTATTCATACTTTCATAAACTACTATAAAACTAAACCATCTGCAAAACGAATATTATCCACATCCACCTTTTTATACCCAAAAAAGTACAACAGTTATACCAGCCTCTGTCAATTCTGGACCAAATTCACGAGTTTTCCTTTTAACAAATGAAAAGAGAGATGTACCTATATAATAATGCCGACAATTTTACACACATACATATTTTATATAAATAGCACATCTTGGAAAGATTTTCGTTGCAAAATCATAATCAGTAGGAATTTTAGGAACACAAGCAACTGGAAAAGCAGCAATGTTGCTGTAGTCTTCATTTCTTTTCCCATTTTTTACTTCTCTACAGCAGCATCAGCAAATCCATTGGCTTTAATACAAAGAGCATACAGCATGCCACTTTCACCAGTACCACCACCAGTCAAGAATTTCTCTTTTCTCTCCTCGGCACTAGTCGGCCGGCGGCTTTGCTTTTCCTCACATCCTTATTCAACTATGTAGTACTAGTTGTAATAGTAGTAGTGGTGGTGGTGGCAGCATTCTTCCCACTATTCTTTCTCTTCTCCACATACACATTCTATGTGTTTTCTATAACTTTTTCAGCATTTTCTTCATTCATTTCGATCATTTCACCTTTTAGTGGTGCACTTGACTGTCTGTACTGCCTTTATTCTGCTGCTGATGACGATGCTCCATCCAGTTTCATTTTTGCTGATTTTTTAAAAAGAAAGAAGTGAGTGCAGGGAACCGTGTTTTATACAGAATGTAGAAAACGATCTGCGTATAGACTGGTGGCCACAAGTAAGACACGAGGAGCGCTGCCGCTCTAGTGCTTCTTGATGACGATATGAAGAAGATGCATTATGTAAAAAGTGAACTGCATGGGAAATGAAAACTGATGTGATGTAATGTAAAAGTACTTTGGCAATGATAATTTTTTCCGGTAGTCACTCTCTCATCGCTCGTTTTTTTCTACTTCTCCATTTTATAATGTAAAAAACATTCACTTTTTATTGCAGATTCTCAGTTGGATTTTCAAGGATATTTTTGTATAATTCCAAAATAAAGAGTATAAAGGAACCGATAAAATTTTTAGAGTCGAGTTTGAGAAGTGAAGGGGCTAAATTGGCAATTTGGTAGCAAACGTATATGTGTATAAAAAATAAGCTGGAACACATTTTTGTACATTTTCTTTGTAGTGGGTGATGACGACTTTGGTATAGATCAAATAACCTCTTTCGAATCGACCGTGCTTTTTACCTTATTTCTGGAGAATTTGATAGTACAAAGGTGTAAAAACAAAGATTTATTGCTTGAGTAGCCAACGCATTCAATATCTTTTTTTCAGGTAGTAGTTAGCACGAAACCTGAAGGTAGTATCAAAATACGTTGCTTATATACGTAATGCACGTACGTTATGCAATAAGTAATAATCTCATTTTTTTGTTTTACTGTATTAGTTCCGGTAACATTATCATTATCGCAATAAATAACGATGTAGCGGTATGAATTGAGAATGATGACAGGGAAATTGCGATATATATTTTCAGAAAGCGGGGATCGTTTTTAGTTAGAGCAGTGACCTGACCAAATGGTGTGTGGCCTTATAGTACGAGCCTTCAGAGTTTTCGACATGTTTCTTCTTCTTCTGAAATTAGCTCGCTGCCATCATTATAGTTTTAGCTATCGCTGTCACGCTTGCCAAAGCACGCAATACAGGGAAAGTAGACACCTTACTTAACACACATGTAATGAACCCGAATATTTTTGTATTAGGTACACAAAAAGAAGAAAACAATGACTTTCATTTGGTTTCGTTTTCTTTAACGAAAAACGCCCGTAAGAAAAATATCGTGGTCTTTGATGTTCATGTTCGTTTTGGAAAGTGGGACAGGCGGGCAGGGCCAGATAAGGTGGATAAAGTGTGTACAGGATTCCATTACGTAAAGCTTTAGCATTATCATGATAACGGTGTCGTGTGTTGTAAGATATCCGTTTGCTTGGCAAAGCAAAATAGTGTTTTTATTTGTACAAGTGGGTAGATTACTCATCGGAATTGTATGTTGTATAATATAGATTACTGCAAATCGTTTACTTTCAGTGAAAGTGGGTGGGTTTGTTTGTAAGTGGCATGAAATGGAGAAATAAAAAAGGGCCTGCAATTCACAATTCAATCGGGCAATTATAGAACCATTAAGGGAGATATATTTGTAATATTACAGTTTTCCATATTTCAATCATGACTACCTATTCATTATACCAGATTCTTTATTGACTCTATAAGAAATCCTTTTAAGCTTTATAATCTTTGCAAAATGAGTGCATTCTAAGCATAAAATGAATGGAGGAAGGAGAAAACAACTCGACAAAGTGGTTCTTGTTTTCTCCCTTTCAATCTTGATTTTCGACCACATCGGTTTTCTGTGAAATTCATTTTCAAAGCTTATGCTTCTATTTTCTTGAGAATTACAACAGACCCAGTCCTCCCTCGAAATCCCCTAGAAGTTATAATAGAATCGTTTTGATGTATGAAGATGAATCACCACGACAGATGAGTTGCTTGACCAGGAAAATATTTTTGCAACCTTTTCTACTCGTGCCAGTGTATTTACCAACTCGGCAAAAATAAAATAAAATAAATAGGATCTACTTTCCTGTTCTAAAATGGTGTATAATTGCGTACTTTATGTAGGTACATGGGATGTTGATAGAAACAACTATAACCTTTATTTTTTCAGGTCAAAAAACCGTACTGCAGATTTTTCCCCCTTCTGATCTATATTTCATTTTTCTTCTATTTCAGGTTTTTTTTCGTTTAGGATCCCAAGAATAAGAAAAGGTAACAAATCAAATCATGAGATATGGGAATACCCACCCGGTGCGTGTTATTTTCATTACCTTGTGCCGCGCCTCTTACAGAAAACAATGTAGGCATATATCATGGACTGAACATATCACATATTATCCGTTCATATGCACTCTGAACTGAATGCTTTTTTGTATGAGTAACAAAGATGTTTTGGTACTGAAAGCCGGCCAAACGCTGACTGGCATATTATTGTGAGCTATGTGTGTGCATATTTCATGAATTTTACAGGTAATGTTTTGCCATTCTAGATTTCACAAAAAAGAATTCAGATTTCTAAAATATATTATATACGTAGTTTAACATTATTAAGGTAACATGCTAGACACGATATGAGGATTTTTGGCAACACATCTCTGAGCATGGTTTATTTTTTTACATAAAATTTCTATTTTTAGTTTCTAATTGTTTTCCAGTTCCCCCAATTCATTCTAGATAATTATTCGGTCATCACACTCAACGGTGGTGTTCTTTGGGCGAAAATTGAAATTCTGAACCATGATATTACTTTCGTTCAATATTATTATGGATATCGCATCTGAACTTTGTATAAATTGTTAATTTTTTTTATGGAAATCCTCCTTTCGTGCCACATAATATTCCATCCCTTTAGCCTATTCTATTCCTTTTCATAATATCCAATCCAATCCCGTAATAAATTACGTGTTCTCATGTTTTCCTCCTAACACTATTGTTAGTGACACCGTATAGTTGTATGCGGGGCGTGAATGTTGCAAAAATACATTCCTATAATATTAGGAAATATCAAGACCATCAAAATGTTCTAGTAGATCTATAGGTTTCAGGAAAATAAGGTAATTTCTCTTTTTAGATACATTCGCTTGATATAAAGCAATCAAGATGAAATACAGCCTTTCAAAAAGCAAAACGATATAATTTCTCGACTGCCATGCCGCTTGTCTAGTTATTACTACCAACTCTACTCACTAGACAGAGAAAGAGGTAAAAAGAGGTAGAGAAATGTGTAGTAAGACAAAGCACAAATACCAACCGACACCTCTCTGTGTGGATGAATATCTAGCCAACTTTTAGTATTACTTCGTTTTGCACTATTCATAACAAAACCATTTACCTGAGTACTTTCACTTTCACGTGAGAAAGGTATGTGTTCTATGACAGCAGACACACACACCACACCAACAAGATTCGCAACAAGAACTGCTGCAATCACGGAAAGAGTCAACTGACTTGGCGAATCCACTAGAAGATTAGAAAGGGCCACTACCACTCTTACACAAAATATATACATATTTCCAGTGAAAGTTGAAACAAACAACACCGTTTCACTCTTTCCCTTCTATACAGCCACCAAAGGGACCATATCTTGTATAAACTCTTGGAAATGAGATCATTTACTTTTTTGCAAGCCTTATACTCCAAGGTATCAACTGAGAGAACATTGACGGTTTTGCTTTTTTGTCCATTCAATTATGAAAGTCAAAAAAGTATACCTTTAGTCCAACCTCTGCAGGCAGACCTGGGATGAACCAAGGTGCTTTTTTTTGCAATTCAACCGGCAATATTTCATTTCATTGCTTAAAAACAAGTAGTATTATGCAGATAAAACCAAAGCTTACAACAATATACACAAAAAATATACAAAAAACATTCTCTACTTATCGCTCTTATCACCATCATCCCTGTCTCAAAAGTAAGGTTATCTACATACTTTCTCTATTATCCTCTTCCATTCCAACAGGAAAGAAAAGAGAAAGACGTGAGAGAATAGAAGGCGGAGAGAAAAGTGGAAATGCGACGACGGCTTCACTATGAGATATTAGATAAATTATGTTATCACTATATGACCCTTCCAACAATTTTCCATGCTCGTTATTATTTATGCATTTCATATTTACAACAATGGCCAGAAAAAGGAGAGAAAGCAAAAAGGAAAAGGATATAGATTTTATATATTCACGTATTTAGGAATAAAAGGACTAAAAAAACAGGCGTGTTTTAATACAAACTTTCTTTTTGGATGGTGTCCCTATAATAAATATGTAACATGAATGTAACACATGAGTATATAATATTGCATCAAAAAAGTATTAATAATAAGAGCAGCAAAAAGAGAATGAAGCGGCATATTAAATTCCTCTGTGCTTTCATCTTTCCAGCGCTATACCACTTACCACCACCACTGCCACTACTACTACTCGCTTTCTCGGTGGATATTGAGGTGAAAGTAAAACATAGACTTGGTGGTAGCGGTAGCGTATAGCGCAAAGATCATCATAATATCATGAAAATATGTGAGTTCACAAAAAAATGCTTTCGTTTTCTTTCCTACCGGATCTTGGACTCGGAGAAAGGCTTCCTTTTTTTCGGTTGTCTTTTTCCAGAGAGAAAGCGGCCGTTGTTGTCTTTTCTCTGCTTTCTCGGAGAGCTGGGGAAACTTTTGGAAAGAAAGCGGGTATGATGGAAATGCATGGAAAAAGGGAAACCCGGTTTAACAAAAAGTTCATCCTTCTTTATATAGAAATTGGACAGATACCTACTCTTATGCATACAATTAAGATTATTAGGTTTAGGTAATTAATTTTAATGACGATCTCTATGATTAAATAATGAATGACGAGAAACACCGTTGATCTGATCCAGATCTATTGGCATTTTCTACACACTTTACTGCCTCAGCGTGTATTCGTTTCTCCATTCTTACTCTCTGGATAGCTATACTTTAATTGACTGTCTAATTAGTAATTTTACTAATTTATGTGTCTATCTTTCTCAGTTTGTAATTTTTGGCTGGATTGCATGGCATTCAAAAAATGCAAATCATTTCGCGTGTGTATTTAAGTCATCTACATTTCAAACAAGGTATTATGCAAATTAGATGTAAATGCAAGTGCTTTGAGCTTTGAGCACAAGCAGCCGTTGTTGTTGTTGGATTTTGGATGGCAAAAGCAGAGTGTTCACGGAACAAAGTGTGAGATGAAAGTGAGTTAATTATTAATGACTTATTAATTAGTTTAATCAATGATTTGACTTAAGAGATCAAAAACGTAACTGTAAGGTTGAGTTCAACGTAAAAAAACCGTTTTATTTGTTGAAAGAGAAGAAAGGGGAGACGAGAAACGGATGTGCGTAATGTTTTACGTAATTCAAATTAATAATCGTAATTGACTTTAAAACTTTATTAACTTTTAAATATATTTATTATGATTATGACAGGGGCAACAAAGAGCAGAAACGCCAAACTGGGGAAGTTCATCGGTTAAGTGACGACGAGCTTAAAAATGGACCGATATTCAGGCCAAAGTCATTTGGTAAATGAATGGAATAAATGGAGTAATCCAGTTGGTGGTGGTGGGCGACAACTTTCATCTTCTAAGTCTCAGTTTACTGGATCCGGTGAACAGGCACCTTCACGTGGCGTGTGTGACGTTTACCGTGTTAAGAGGATATCGATGAAAAATTCTCCTAGCAAATCTCCTCCACGAAACTTGAAAAAAATCCAACATAAGCAGAATGTAAACTCTTCAAGAATTGGTAAATATTGTCACTAATGTATTCATCGTCTCATGATACCTATAAATAAACTATCCTGGTAAACTATATTCTCCTATCGTTACTCTTTTAAAACCTATGCAGCAGCCCAACAGAATAACCGTTCTTCTCGATGGCCCGGCCCCCAAAACGCCGCTTTTGCACAGAAGCATGGAAAAAGATTTAATGCAAATGGAGAATCTAATTACAAAACGAATCGAGGTGCCAACGCAGGTTCCACTAGAAGTACACCAATCAACGACATGAAAGCCACCGCCCCATCGTTCTCGTCACTACCAGCCCCATTGAAGAGGAAAGTTCCTGTGACGCCAATGAATGATAGATGCTATGGTACACCGATACCCTTGATGTCGCCACAAGGAAGCTGGGTTTATTCAGATGGATTACTTCCCACTCCTTCCGTTCCACCGGCATCATTTCTAAATGTCGGAACTATGAGATTCCCATCCATGGAACAAATGGCGAAGTATCCTCCGCCAGCATTTTGCAATTTT
>JAHZMV010003654.1:0-19308 GCA_027743765.1 Coecobrya sp. COE2
CTGTATGTATATATATTATGTGATAGGTCAGACAGCAATGCTAGTATTTTCACAACAAGTGACCTTCCTTACAGCTTTCAGCATTCATTCATTAGGTAATAAATCACAAGAGTATTTGTGAGAAATCTAGAAGAAAATATCATCAGACATACACAGGAGGAATGAGTAGACAGCTAAAGGAAATTTATGTGTTTTTGAATGAGATTTATACACTACACGCCATAAGGAGCAAATTTCTTTGTAAGTACAGCCCAATTTGTGCCGTCACGAACTGTGCACTACGTAGAGAGAGAAAGAAGGAGGGACGAAAATCTATTTTTGAAGCCAACCTAAAAAGTAATCGTCATCAATCCCGAAGATGGAGAAAAAAGCATGCTTACGTTTCATATAAATACTTATGATCACACACAGAAACTGAAATTCATCCTTTGCAAAGGTATACTACGATCGGTATGTTGAACGATTCACGGTTGTATCGTTGAAATTGTCGCAGTTTTATCATAAAAGACGTACACATAAATAATATGGTTGTAATTTGTAGACAGAAGGTAAATATTTAAGGAATAGCTTCCCGTTTTCCTTTCGGTTTGCAGTAATAGTCGAAGTGCACACTACGCGTTTTAAAATGTGCTAAAGTGAAATTAGAGGGGAAAGCGCGCAGTCCAGGGAAAATGTGTCTTCATTACTATGAGGCCATTTGCTACGTGTCCTGTCAGAGACCCTCCTCCAGCCTTTTCCACTTGGTAAAGAAACAAAGGAGTGTCTATGTTTTTTGTATCGTACACACACATTTCCAAGTTAAAAGGAAAAGGAGATGCTATAAAAGCTTTTCTCTGGACCATTACGGACGAAACGTCTCTTATATCCGTCTGTACTTAGTACGTACGTAAATAATTCCATTTTCCTTTAAGTAGCAATGAAGGTTCTTTGAAACGATATAAGAATTTGGCTGGTTTAAGTTTGTGTTTAAAGTGGAAAATGAGACGCCCATTTGCGAATATGCTTGCACAAATCCCAGACAGACATCAACCGTAATCTGAAATGCAGTGGGGAAAGCCTGTGTAGCAAATGTTATTCAGGAGGAAGGCGGAGGCATGGTTAAAGCAGGAAGAACTTTAAATATTTATTATGTCGAAGTTACAACAGTAAAGTGCGACGAGCGTTCGTAAAATACAAGTCTTTATATTTTCCAGACTAATTATTAATTTAACATCAAAGTTAGCAAGATAAGTTTTGAAAAAAGTCTACCTATTGATGTACTTTTACATTTCCACTTGATGTAATAGTTGGTCTGATGNAAGTGCGACGAGCGTTCGTAAAATACAAGTCTTTATATTTTCCAGACTAATTATTAATTTAACATCAAAGTTAGCAAGATAAGTTTTGAAAAAAGTCTACCTATTGATGTACTTTTACATTTCCACTTGATGTAATAGTTGGTCTGATGATTTTGCATGGATGGAAAGCAAGAGGGGAATGCTGTCGCCTTATACAATCACTTTGATAAATAGTTTGGAGAAACAAATCAAACTCTTACATAATATAGTGAGTATGTATCTTTTCAATTGGTTCGCTTGACATAAAAGCAGGAAAGAAAGAGCAAAGGTACAAGATTGGCATTTATTTGATATTTATTTTTGGTTCATGCTCCACGTGTGGAATTTATTTATTCTCTGATACTGAGACCGGAGGTAGTTAAAACACATCTGTATGTTTTAATGTAGTGTAAAATACATCAGTGTACCACTGTAAGTGCTATTTCGAACGTCTTTAATGTAAATGTACTTACATTGTGTTTAGTATTATTAAGTTTATACACAATCAGCATGTTGTATATGACACGATATCTACAATGATTTAGGCGTTTTTGCTAATACGTTGACTGTCGCAAACATTTCTACATGTGCCATACACTCATGATATAACCGTACATCAAAATTGATACTACAGTCAGGTTAATACCCAGATAAGAATGAAATAAATGGAAAGAAATTGAACAAGAAGAGGAAGAAGGTAAATATAAAGAGAGGACAGTCATGAAAGAATCAAGTAAACGGATCATTGCACTCTTACAATTGAAAATAACCCTATAGTTCAGACTACACATTTAAGAGATTGTGTCGTTTCATCCAGCCTTGCATTCAATTCCAAGCTGTATAAGTGTGCATATTGTGTATATGGTATTTTATCTGTATAGTACTCTCATTGCCTGTTTCCCCTCTATTGCATATATATGATATCCGTTGGCAGATAAGTATCGCTTGAGTTTAGTCTTGTGAAACTATATGTTTACTTTTATACGTTTCACTACGCTTTATTCATTTCAGCAGCAGCACTAGAGTTCTCGTTCAGCTTTCACTAGTGCATTGCGTTTAGTTTTATTTTCAAGTACCCATTCACCCAATGCTTAGATATATACAATATAGTATATATGTAGTAGATGGATGTATCAATAGAACGAGAACGGTTCCCTCTTCAAGTGCCACCACCACCACTACCGTCTCGTTGATGCTGGTGAGCAAGGAAAGTTGATATTGTGTGTGAAGCAATGCCGACATGGAGACCCTGAAGATATCTATTTCCGAGAAGCAAGTTTTCAGTGTTTCTCTGCTTGAAGCTGATCCTACTTGGTTTTATCCCTGTCTTTACTTGCCCAGTTTTTTCTCATCGTCTCTCAGATTCACGCAGATATGACGACGAATGAGAAGGAGAGAGAACGAACGAGTCTCCCTTCAGGTAATATTTGAAAAACTTGTACATTATATTGCAAAACATTTTTTTGACTCGACTCTGTGTTAGTTTGCGGCATACAGTCGATGAAAACATGCCATGTAGAGTAGAGAACCCAACCCCTTCAGTTTTATTTTCTCTCCTTCATGCAATATGTTTTTATTTCTGACTGAGACGCACTTTATGAATAATGTTTTAAGGCGACGATAATATATAGACTTACAAAACATGTTTTGTAATATACTTATTTATCTTATAAAAATGAGTATCTTTTGTCTTTTTGCATTTATAGTTCATGTTTATATTATTTCTTGTTTGAGTTTTTTTCGTAAATATGACAAGAGGCGACGACAAAGTTGTCGTTAGAAGTGTACTGGAGTAGAAAAATGGAAGAAAAGAAAGTCAAGTACCATTCAGGCACACTGCGTGGAACCTTTTGGGATTCCATCCAATGTTATTTATTTAGATTGAAATTTGTCTCAATATCTGTGAGGTCATTTCAAAGGAACTGGTAACTGGTTTAAGACTTTCGATTTGCTCACACAGATATATTTCTTTAGAAAGTTATTTATAGCTTTTTATATATGCTTGCGTGTTTGAGACTTAAAAACTCACTGTGATACTTCAAACAAAATTGATAATTCGTAAGACGTTTGAGTTGGAAAATTCAAGTTTATAGAAGCCACTATATATTGAGCTAAAGAAAATTTGAAGAGTCATCATCGTGAAATACCTCTCAGAAATTCACTGATCCACGGTGGTAAAGATATTCTTTAATTTTTGTTCCAATCATAATTCAAATCAGCTATATTTACAACCGAAAAGAAAGTAGAAAAACTCTATAGTATATCAACTTGGATAGGTATTTTCTTCCTGGTAAGCGTTTCATCTTCCATTCTCATTTTCAAGCATTAGGCAATCTCATTACTGCAAAGCAAAGTTGAGTTTTACTAAACAATTTAGCCTCACCACTACCATACAACTCTGAAACGATAAACCACATCAATTTATTTCGATAGGAAGAGAAAGCACCCGTGCAGAATTAATAAATATAAATAAATGAATGAAGAAAAACCAGTGGGCAGTAATGTTTTATATTCACCGTATTTCAAACACTGAAATAACTTGTTTGTGTGTTCAAACGTATTTCAATGTTAAATAAGCATTTTAGTTACTTAATTTGGTGTAATTATTCTATTTATGTACGTAAACATATAAATATTCGAAGACCATAGTATTCCAACTGAATGGAACGCACTATTTCGAACAAACTTGTGTAACTATTTTAATCAACTTTTGTTTTATGTAACTATCAAACTATGAGGTTTACATAGCGCTGACCATTGCATCTTTTCTCTTTTCATGTTTAAAAATTCTTTAAATAGAGAATTAAATGAATGCTATTTCAGAATTATAAAGTTGTTGGTCAAATATCAATGTATTTAACCATTGAAATTTCACTGAAATTTTCGGGTAAGACAGGGTACTTCCTTTATATGTTTTACCATTATCGCACGTGTAACGATTTTGCTTATGATACCCAAAGAGGTATATTTAAGGTTTCACCAGTGGGATTTCATTGTCAACATCTAACGACATTTTAAATCTGATTTAAAATGAAAATGGAGATGCTAGCTTTCGTTAAGAGGTTTATACGACAAGAGATCATAAGTTTGTGCATAAATGCGGCACATCTCGCTTGTTGTTTAAAGTCGCCCTATGCAAAAAATAATATTTTCTCCGTTTCTATACATTTATATTTCAGCATTGAAATTTGATCTCAAACAGCGTTGTCAGTTTTGTCAAAAATTCAATCAGCTTAGTCGGTTGTAACATGAAATGTAATAAAAAATGTTATTACCCTAGACAAAAATAGACAAGATGGGGGACCAATTGAATGTAGAAAGAGATGACCAAGTCTGTACTGATGTCATATCAGAGATATGCCTAAATTAACATTGACCACACGTAGTTTACATAAATAAATTTCTGCCCAATAAATGCAATGTACGTCTACGTACATAACATACACTTTGTAAATCGCATGTAGGGAAAATAAATTGTTTTTGGGAAAGTCGATGAACTCAGTGGGTGGGTAGGTGATTCACATAATTTCAGTATGGAATGACCACAACAGTTCTACTGATGTTCTATTACTAAAATAATTGCGTAGATCCTTTCATAAACTTGAAAGTAATTTTCGCAGTGATTTGAAGCATAAGATCAAGATCATACAAAAAGTAACAAGGTTGTATTGTAACATGCTATTTGTATACATACATATTTGCGGAAGTACGTCAGCAGCACTTGAAAAGAGATGGAGAATAGCCGCCAATCAATTACCGTCAGCGTGGAATACCCGACCGAAGTTCTAATACCGTTTGCAAGATGTGTATTGGAACATGCTATTTATTTTGCAATATCTACTTCATATATAAATTGTGTAACATATTTTTCAAGGAATCTAGATGGCAAAGGTCACTACCATAATAATCATACGTTCCTGTTGCAACTGTATTTGGGACATATATTATGGTAGCATTTCTTTGTGCAAATATGATTGGAATTGAATCATTGCATTCGTTGTATACTTTCTATGGAAGAAAGTGATTGCAGAATCAGGTCTATTTAGATTATTGTTATGAAATGACATACAAACAAACGCAGAACCGTATTATCCTTAACGCATCGTGACTGATCAGAACACTGCTTTATCAGCTCGGTAATGTCTCTCCAACAAGGGAAAGCTGTTCATCTGATATCTTTAAAAAGTATGTGTAGCTAGTATTGATACATGGTATACATAGTCACAGGCGTCACTTCCAATTCCAATGTCACAGCAGTTACGCCAGCCAGTGCTGCTGAGCCAAGCCAGCTCGTTTCGGAAGAACGTTGTTTGAATAGTAATGAAGGTAAAGAAAACAACAGACCTCAGCAACTGTTTTAGCCTCGCCTTTTATGTCCTTTATTTTTATAGAGAAAATAATATTCGATTTTTTACAAGAACACATCTAGCTGGATATATATTTACTTGGATGCGTTGTGCAAAGTACAAGCAATAGTGTTATAACATAAATGTAGTAATGGATGTAACTACCTACATATTTGTCGTACGTTTCTCAAATGTTCGAAGAAAAAGGACACAAAGTTCTGACACATTAAGGAACTTCCACTCAGCGTATAAATGAAATAGGAAATGAGAGTGGATTTTGCGGCGTTCAAAATTCATGTTGTTTTCCTCTTTCCTATGTCGGAAGCCACAGTAATAGAGACCGAGTAGTAGCAGTAGCCTTACCGCAACAGACTTAGGCCCGGCAAGCATGAGCATATCTGAAGAAGGGGAAGTAGTTCTACATGTATGTGAGTACAACCCGTGCAAAAAAGCTATGAGATGAGCTGTGATGGGAAGGAATGGCTGTCATTCTATTTCCGGACTGTTTCCCACTCGGAAATTGGAATTTCAATTGGCATATTGGCATTTGTGTAGGGGCCTCTAAGTGGAGGGAACAGGAAGTTTGAGATCTGTACACAGGAACTACTCTTTTTACAACTTATATTATGCACATTTGCTATTCAACATTGGCTAGGATGTTGGGGAAAGTAAAAGTATACATAGTATACACGCAGAAGCTACGAGGACGGCTATGATATGTGATATGGCGGTGGCGTTTATTGCTTGAATGGTTTGGTTTTGCCTTCTTTTGGTGAGCTGACAAAATGGTAGTTTTGCTTTCAAAACCTGGAATTCTTGCTGTTATAGGTATCTTTCAAAATTCTAGGAATGTACTAGAGTGCAAAACGAATGGATATGTGTAGAGGAGAGACATGTAAGATAAGCTAATAAGTGCATATATGGAGGATATTTTCTAACCATTCTGGGCATTTTGGTAGCAGTGATTTTCCTTGGTCTTTTTATTCATCTCTACATGGACGATGTGCAAACCAAACGGAACACTGAAAAGTGAACCACATGTTGGTTGATACCAATACGATTGTGGCGGTGGCGACACAAGAAGAAACTTCTATTCCGATTCTGATACAACACCCACTCTCCGTATACTATCCTTAGCGATGGCATCAGAGTTACCACCATAATATATGTACAATATGTGGCTGCGGCTACCATATCACCGTGATTTGGTATTCAAAGAGGATGCTATGTTCACACAGAGAACTCGCAACACATTGGACAAACGGAAAAGTGGAGATACTGAGAGAGCCAAGACAGATTCCTACTCCTCCACACATGCAAAAAAGAAAGGCAAAAATGCTCACATGCACCCACTTAATATTCGACACTGAAATGAAAGTCATCTGTAACTTTCACAAATCTAGTTGTACTTTTTGTATCAGCCAACAATATCGCATCCTTTTTAGTACACATATAGCGTAGTTGCATTCAATCAACAACATAACAAAATATCTTTTATAAAAATAGCCCAAAAGATAGTTTCAAAGTAGATATACCACATAAAATGCTACGCTGTGATGATGCTTTTAGATTGCTTTCCTGTATCTTTTTCACTTTGTGTGGCTGTTTCTCTTTTCTATTTTTTGTCCCAAGTTACAGCAATCATGTATGAAAGCTAATATTGAATATGTATGTTTATGGTTATACTATGTTTCTCACTCCAAATTTATGCCTGGTTCAAAGGGTCAAAGGTATTCTTTATTATTATACTCTAGTAGATATCTGTCAACTACTGGAGCGCAAAATCTAAATTACTGCTTCCAATGCAGTATTTTTCGTGCCAGTGTCTCTGATGCCGCTTTCCTTTCTTCTAACTTTGTACATATTGTGCTAGCACTTTTATGAAAAAATATAGGAGGAAGACACTATATGTATCATTATAGACACACAAAATAACAGCGGACGAAAGGGATCGAGTATGTAGTTGATTTTATTTATTTATAATAAACATATATATTTGTAAACAAATAAATATATTCACTGAAGTTCCCGACGGTGCCCCTTTTTTAAAATCGCAAGTTTATAAGACTATAAAGTGTTTACCGGCATGATGCACATTTGTTCCTGAAAGATTCAGAGGAAATCGAAAAATGGTTTCATCGTTGTGTGCGCGTGTTGCGTCATATATTTACAGAGTACATATCTTGTATCGAAAAGGGTTTGGGATGGCGGTCCCTCATCTCTCATGAAATTGCATATTTCTAAGTACCTACACATTATTATGTGTATTTTCATACAATTGGACTATCTCTGCCGACGGTATTATTTATCAACTTGAAGAGGAAACCACAAATCAGCTAGTCAGTGAGTACCCCATACACAATAAAAATTCCAGATTTATTCATGTATGCAAAACACAAGACATGGAGTTGCCATGAATTAGAATTCTGCTCACATTTGTGCATCTCACAAATGCACATAAAACGGGTGGAAGTATACTCCAACTTTTCAGACTCTCCTTAAAAATGATTATGTCTTCTGTAATGCTACACACTACATTGATAAAGCCTATTCCCCCAAACAACTCACAGTGCGTGGCCGTAGTGAAACCCGAAAATCGTAAGTTTGTCGAGTTCAGCAGAAATATCATGTTTTACCGAACATCTCTCTGCCAACTTGCTTCAACAATTCCAAAATGTGCAATGTGAAGCACAAAACAGGCCAGACTTTTACTACGCATATAATATAAATACATATAAACAACATGAAGACCATAATTTCTTATGATAAACTCCGCCATTACAACATAAAATATTCCTTGGGACCCTTTGCAACTCCCAACAAAAGCTCTTTCCCAACATTGTAAACTATTTTATACCGCCAGTTGGACCGAATACTTAAGAGGCCAAAAAGGCATGTTATTTGTACATGTAGCTACACGTATATTACTACACTCCTTTCATGTAATTGTAACGTGGTCTCATTTTTAAGCTACCGCAGGCTGCAAGAGTAAACAAAACGGTGTAATGATACCTGCTTGTAATGTAATGAAGCAATGATAAGCCTTTTTGTAACTTGCGTAACTTTCGTGCGGACAGGTACACAAGTTCCTATTTCTGGATTTAATGAATACGTAAACTCCAAGTACACTTTTACGTCATCATCTCCACGGCTTTAAAAGAGAATCAATTAGGTTAAGTGAAATTTATGCATGTGTAAGTACATGTACATAAACTTAATGTAATCCTCCATGTTGTATTAACATGCTCGCGGAGAACATGTCAGCAACAGCATCCGTTCAATACACAGAAAAGCCAAGAAAAATGTGTCTACATGTTTGGGTGTATCATCTTCATGAGGCAGTATAAAGTTTCATGCAAATTCAATCCGTTCTCAGCAGTTGAACCTTTTTCTACATCATATAACGTCAAGCCACCTTCCTCCTTTCTTCCCTTCTTACTACAGCTTATCTCATTTTTCTAATATTCCTATTACCAAAGGAGCCCTTCTACAATTCCAGGTAAATGGTCCCTCACTGGCTTTCACCAGTAATTTGAGACAACACCACATTATAAAATCGTCTGATGGTGAGTTGTTGTTTTTCATGTATTATTATTATGTACACACGTCTCCGAGTGAGTTATACATTTCCAAAGCAGAATAAACTCCAGGAAAATGCATTATGCATTCAAGTATATATAGGCCATATAATACACAGAGAGAGAAAGAAAGCGAGGCGAAGGACTAACAAAAAGTAAGCCTGTGTAAGCTGATTCCCCTTTTGTGACAAAGTTAAACTTAGCCCTGGGAGTGGATTCCCCTCGCATGTTCTCCAACATCAAGTCGAATATTACGAGGAATCACAACAACGGTGTTTGATATACTGTAATGATTATGATGAACATGCACATCATTTTCCCTGTTATGAATGGGCAAAGCACTATGCCATTAAAAATAAAGTATTACCACACTACTGCTACTTCAGTAAAACAGTTCATAATGCAACCTTGCATTATATTATTATTACCACGATTTATATAAAGTATAGGAAACCGGAGTGTAACATGAAGTCAAATCAAGTTGGCTTTTCAAGAAGCGTAAGCCACCAAAATGACTTTTTCTCTAGTGGCACTCTTATAATCATCGTCATAGTCATGTATACTGTCAACTGACAGCTTTGCTGTCTTGTATAAAGAATAAATAAGTAGAAAGGTAGAGAAAACAGGTAGATGGGCGCCTGAAACTCCATCTTTATTTCATCATTTTCTCTCTCAGAGGTAACAACTATCAACAACAAACCCCTTGCCTACCTGAACAGCAAAAACATGTGGGCCTTACAAGAAGAGCTAAGATTCATCTTCATCTTCTACTTATTTCCTTTCTCTCTTTCTCTCTCTTTCTGTAAGGAGTTGCTGATGAGAAAAGAGTCTTCGCCATAATAGTCTGTTGTACCTCAGCATAGAAACTAGTGAAAAGTCTATACACAGGAAGAAACGAAGAAAGTAATCCAAAAGGAAAAGAAATGAAGAGAAGCAACTTAAGGGAAATGAGAACCTGTCTGTACAAAACAAACTTTTATACTGCAACGTACATAATAATAATCATAAAGGATTTACATGAACACATATTACATTAACTGAGAAAGAAGTAGAAGATATTATAGCTAACAAACCAATATACAAACGGAGCGAATAACCCACCAAGAACTACTACACTACTTTCTACTCTCTGTACCACTGAAAGCTGTACCCCTCTATATCTCAAGTAATCATTCAAGTTTGCCTTTTTTGTTTGGCTATATGATAATACCCCTGTCGTCTTTTTGTTAGACGATCTTTATCTTCTTCAGTGACAGTCGGGAATGCCAATACAGTACAGTATTTATTAGAAAGCAACTTTCTCCATAATATCTTGGATAAATAATGGTGCTAGAATAAAGCCAAACTAGAAGACCTTTTCATCACATCATTTCAGTGGAGAATGAAAAAAATGTAACAAACAAAACGTTCGTTATATCAATCAATAAAGAGACAAATCTTGTCTACGTATAGAAAAAAATATGTCGTCAAGAAAAAAAGCAACATTCTAGTGACGTAGACTTTCCTTTTCCGATCAACTCAACGATCCTGTTAGGATGTTACAAATGAATGCTAGAATATATATACACAAGGCCGGGGAAAGTGTAGCTTATCCCATCATGTATATATTAACTCACCGTTGGTAATAAGAATACATGCAGTGTGTTTGGCTGCTATTAAAAGATGAAGTGGTATTTATATGGTTGAATGATGATGATGATGATAGACATCATCATATTGGATCATCACCCACCACGGTCGTCGTCTTTATAGTCGTTACAACCATTCTATCATTTTGCCACTGGTAATGATGATGGGTAAAAGCGGCCGTTGTTCGCATGTTGTATACTGTTCATGTCTCATGTTGTTGTGGTGCTACACAATGAAAGGCTTCATGATGATGATGCTGATGAAAGCGATGTATTAAATCGAATAGGACTATTGTAGCTTGGTTTTGTATGAGTGACCTAATTGGCTTAATAGAGGATGGTTCTTCATTTTCTCATTAGTGCAGCTTGTCATATATTTTCCCCTTTCGTTAACCACAACTTTTGAGCCTATTTACTAGTACGAGTTTAGTTGAGTACAGGAAGCATTTATCTGATGATAAGGGAAAATTGTAGTTGAGGCCTTCATGCAGTATGGTATATAGTCGTGGTGTTGAATTAAACTAATAGTTAGTAAGATAATGTCTATTGAATGAGTCTTGGTTTAAATTGGTGAAAGAAACTAGACTCATCCCTACATATCCCTTTCGTTGTACAAAAGGTGTACTTATGTAGTATACTCGGAGGAGAGTTTATTATAATTAAAGCGATATGATGGAACTGATAAAAGAAGCAAAAGTTTACCTATAGCGGCGTATATACTTAAATGAAGACAGTCTTCCGATTGATTTCTCAAGAATGGTTCAACATGTCGCAGGTACTCGTAGTACCCCCTCGGCATTTCCTTCAAAGCAGCTGTCTCATTGCTAATGTCTGGCATCATCTGAAACACAGTTAATAATAGATTGAAATAAGAAACTTATCCCTTTCACTTAATAAAGCAAAATTGATTTTCACTATAGGCATTCAGGAAAGTGTGTATTCATGTGCCTGACAGTAGAAGTAGTAATATTCTTATTATTTGAATTTTCCGGATGGCTTAGAATCTTGTACTAGAATTAAGGCTTTGAATCTTCAAGATGAAAAATACAATTCTATAGGAATTAAATGTCTAGTTGAGTACCTACAATTATTGCTGGACGAATGAAATTCCAACGGAAGGAATGATAATTTGCAAACGTCAGTTCGTAAGCACTGTGCTTTAATGGGTCAGTGCAAATAATGTTGTTGAAGACTCGCTAAACTACTTCGGGGAAAGTTCCCTGTCAAATGCATTTGACAGCGTAACAATAAATATCCTAAAGGAAAGGTGGTAAATTATTTGAACTATGTATGAGATTTATTCCATATATAGTCAATGAAGGTAAGCTTCTAATAAAAGTTACCGCTATACTATACTGTTCAAATAATAGCTTTACGTATTTTACTAGAAGCATTAATGAAAGTACGTACACATAATGCAACAAAAGAATCAAAACATGCCATTCATTTACCTGAGGACACACAAACCCAGGCTTTGTGGCTTGCCGCACCCCATCCCATGGAATAGGTGTTTGCGTTGGACTAAATCGATGGGATTTAATGGGTGGAGAGGCATACGGAATACTCAGGAACACCTAGATAAAATATAAAAATGTGTAGTTCGTAATATGTTGTGGCTTTATAATATATGGGTATATATTTTGCAATGCGATTTAGCAAATAACACGCGGTTTTAACAGCAGACACACGCATACATAGACATATTATTGTAGTAAAGGTTGGGCAAGTTCGTTGATGTTGTGGATGAATGTATGTAGTTGGTAATGGTATCTATTATAGGTCCCATTGACGAGGAAACCCTTAAAACAAATGAAACTTGAGAACTTTCTGTTACTTGACGGTTATTCTACACTTTGAGAAGCGCAATTTAACAGATAAGATGATTTTGAGTGTACTAAACTTACAAAGAAAAAGTGTTTTGGACGATCGTAGATGATTTCAAAAGCTTTGGAATAACGCTGACAGGCCAAACTGACAGAGAGAATTGTCCTTCATCTTTCACGTTCACGAATCAGAAATAATGACATGTAACCTCAAAGAGATAACTTTCATGAAAAGTACATTGTCGACCGTCTGGTTTTCCAAGAGAAATAGTAAGGTTGAAATAGTGCACCAAGCGTATGTTCCAATGAGCACTGTTGGTTTTACCTGTCTGTACGATATCCTTCTGTCCTATTTTCTTGGAAGGCGTATCAGCATTAAAGTAATCGCTCCTTCCTTGCCTAGCCTAGTGGAAATCTGTCAGGGCCAATTTAATCGCAAAGAAGAGTTAAAAGGGAGATGTCCCGAGAGACCCCGAGATCGTACCTTTATGACAATGATGACATTTCAATCTTGGGGCAAGATTATTTTGAATCCTTGTCTGCGAATCCAAACTAGTGCAAGGCGAGCTCTCATCTATCTATTTAGAACGGTGAGTTCCTCTTTTTCTCTTAAAATAAAATGCTAACCCTTGAAGGCTTATCGTTATTTTTAGTTAGTAAAATCCGCTTACCTCAACAATCTTGTTTTTCAGAGGATTACTCCCGTTGCTGCCACCGCTTTTCCCCGTGCTTTGCTGCTGCTGCGTTTGTTGTTGGGAGTGGTGCTGTTGTTGAGGGAAAATGCTTAAACTGAGGCCTTGCACTTTCCCATATTTCGTCTCAATTATTCTGGACCTTGATGGCTCATTATTATTTGGTAACTGTGGTGGTGGTAGTGGATCTGTCCCTCCGTTCGGATGACTAGGCCCGTTAAACCCATCTAGAAAAGTGGATGTGCTGCCAAAACCCTCTTTGTTCATTACCTGAGGGAGGTGCTCTCCGTCATGATGAACTACGTGACTTCCGGGCTCAACTCCATGAAGAGGGAGCGGAGATGGGAGGAAATGCAATGTGGTCTCTGAAGTCGTATTCTCATTGGCATTCTGACAACTAATGGCAATTATGCTCAGTAGAATCAACATTTGCTTCATGGCAAACACCTTCCAGAGGAGACTTGTGAAACAAGGAACATTTATTTTACACTGTCAAGAAAGATTGATCCACGCCTCCTTCTCTGCTCTCTACCTGCCACACTGCGCCAGATATTTATAGCTCACAAAGTTGCAATTTTCCTATTGTTGCTGCCGTGGTGGCTCCATTCAACATTTGTTAGCGTAAAATGCGCGGCAGGGAACAATGACTATTCCGTATCAACATCATCATTAAACTCTACACAGTAGTACCACGTATGTACTGATGGTTATTCGGATGTGATGGAAATTCTTTTCGTGTACTTTTTCTATTTTCTCAGGGCCGAAGGCGTTTTTCTCCCCTTTCTGCAACTCCAGTTACACGCTCTGGAGGCGATGCTCATACATACATTTGTTGAATGAAACTATGTGTTCCTTTGTTGTGTTGCTGTACGTAGAAGAATGCACTAGTGGCGTAGTTTTTGGCACATAAATGCTTGCTCTTTTCCTTCAACAGCGGTGATATGAAAACGCGCTTTCACTCTTCATTTTGCACCTAAATTTTACTTTTACTGTTGTAATATAAGGAAAGCTGTTCCGGAGGTCCAAATGAGCAATCAGTCGTTCTGATTTTGACTTTATTTCTAAAGTATTACAATGCTCTAAAATTGAGGTCTCACAGCACCTTCGTAACCGACATTACACTCAAGCTTACATTAAAGAATCAAGCTCTTTGTCAAATATTGTCAATAGTCTGGAATTCCGCACTTTTCGTTTTAATTTCATCATTGTATGGAGAGAAGGATGAAATGTGTTTCCTACGTTGTGTCTCAAATAAATACTATATGAAGTTGTACAAAGGTAATTTACTTGATGTTTGAAGCAAAATCTCTTACATTTTAATATGATCACATGCCCAACCATTTCATCTTGTAGTAGTGCAGTAGTCGTGGCAAGTCATATATTTTGTTCTTGTTTCACCTGCATTAATGATGAAAAGAGCTGTTCCCTTTGGAAGATTCAGAGAATCTTTTGACAAAACTCCGGGAAGTAGTCCTTGTTTCTTTTGTTAAAACTGGAAAACCAACAACTTCTCGGTGTCATTTTTCCTTTTCTTTCTCTCTTCTCTTCGATTTTTTAAGTAGACGCAATGGGATCGACGGAGACGGGAGTTTGAGTGCATATACCTATAATGTATACATGATTACGATTTCATGAGTCTGGCGGGTCTAGTAGCACACATGTATACGAAGCGAACTAGGAACGTCCTGCCATTTACCAGCTTCTACATAAAAGAATTCCTGGTAGGAATGAGAGGAAATGGAAAAGCTTTAAAAATCTTATTTTCTTCCACATAGGATGTCTTCAGCAGTATTCGTCTTATTTCTTTCACATTATAGTTATATAAATATACCGTCGTTTCACATGTATATTCCGTTAAATAACAATGTTTAGTATCTGGTGAAGTTCAGATATGGCTGGGAAAAGTAGCAACACGACATGTAGATGCATGCAAGCAAGTCACTATACCGTCTTTGTCGTCGTCATCGTCTCTGTTTCACACACAGACACATACCAAACGAACCGAGCGCGAGAGAGCTATATATAGTTGCATGTAAAAGTTCTCCACATAGCTCAGAGCAGTTATCTTCTTTTTTTGAAGTGAAAGTCGTTAGTTTTTTCTCTGTCTCTCAGGAAGAAATTCTCGCCATTTGGCACTCCTCCCTGCACACAGTTGACTTTCTCTTTCCTTCTTTCTATGTTGCTTTACGTGATTTACAAAACCTTAGCGGCGAATGGCACGACTTTTATCATCATGAGAGTTGGTCTTTCTGTCTGCTACTGGTAGTACGTTCAGTGTAGAGCAGCTTCTGCACTCCTTCCTTTCCCAATGCTGCCGCTTGACACTTTTTTGTCTGTGAATAAAAGGCACATAATAAGACATTGTTAGAGGCACGTACGTGTACGTATATGTATTAAAAACGAGAAAATAGTAGGTTTTATTTTAACAGTTTTAAGCTATAGAGAAAGAAGAAAGTCAAGGAAAGGTGACGAGAAAATTTCTCACATCAGGTGATACTAGAAAAGATTCCCTTTCAGTTCAAAATCGATTGAATGCTTGGTTAGGTATATACTAAAGACCAAGAGGGAAAAGATACAATAATAGTATTTGTACGTGCATTTGTTCCACTCGATGATAATAAAAGATATGTTCATTTGGAGAAAAAATTTCATATCAAGAAGAATTATAGTACATTTTTATGAATCCACAGTGGTGAAACATACCACGATTGTCCCATATGTTTAAAACATGTCTTTAGGCTTTCTAGAAATTTAACGCAGGCGACAAGATGTACACGAAGAGTCAAATGATGTTCTTGAAAAAATAAAAGTGTTTATTCATGTGAATGCACGAGTTTATGAGGTTTATTTATAATAATATTAGAGTGGTGGGTGATGATGACGCTCTCCTTTTTGCTGCAAGCTTTCTACTGCATCTCATTTATGGAGAAAAAAAGTTTTAACGTTATCCGCAACTCGATAGAGCGTTTCCAAAGGTCTTTCAGTTCAGCAACCTCATTCCCCTTGAATAGTCGCGCGCGTCACAAGATAAAAAATATGGAAAGATGAATGGCACAAAAAAGCCAAAAAGTTATGGCAAAGCGAACCAACCAGGAAGAGTGGGCAAAATTCAGGATATTGAGTTCCATAGGCGTGAATACTTTTAAATGATGAATCCTATCAGCAGGGGTGAGTGTTATGTATACTATTCAAATAAATAGCAGATGTAAAAAAGAAATATGGTGATAATAATAGTAATAAAGTAGTCAAATATTATGAGAAATATGCCTTGACATGATCTATGAATATAGCGGAGTCGGTGAGTGAGGAGTAGAGGAAAATCACTTGTAATATCCCCAATAACTTTTTGTAGGTCGACTAGGACAATTGCGTAATGTAAATCGTGTGCTGCCAATATGCTGTGAAGCGATGACAATCAAATATGCTTTTTATAACATCTAGAGTAGATATGAAGAAATTACACAATTTCTGTCGCAGAGATTTACAAGAAATTTTATGTACGATAATATGGAATGAAAATGTATAGTAGGTATTCGATTGCGAAACTACAATTGACATGCTAAAATGGCCATGCAAAATAGGTGTCAATAAAGTACCACTTTCCCCATGTCCTTGTTCACTTTACTGATCCAGGGTATAATTTGTAGCTGACAAATATGATTAAATATTCGTGCTTGACTACACATAATAGAACCATTTTAATATGGAATTCAAATAAATGAGTAAACATTGCAATCACACATCGTTTACTCTGATTTGACGAGCGTAATAATAATTTGCAAACACTGCGCAAATCATTAGTAATAATAATAATATCCGGCTATTATATCTTCTCTTCCAACATTGACGTTCACATGAAAGAATTCTACCATTGCAAGTAATACACTGAGAGCAAATAAAATGAATGGCTATTTGGCTGACGAAGCCATTGTCTTGTCAAGAGACTGACATTGGTGAAAGTAGGAAACGCTATATGTGGCATTTTATATCACATATCACCAACAAACGAGCCAAGAAAAAAGACTAGTAGGCTCTCGCATTTATCTGAAAGAATCTGAAGACTGCTACTTACTGTTAGTGAGTGCGTGTAGAATGTGAACTTTCAGTAAGAAATTAAAAACACGGGATGGAAAAACTTCACTATTAAATATGTCTCAGCTGTACATACAATGAGATAATGCGCTCGGGAAAAATGTATGGAGAAAGTTGTAAGTACGGCAGATAATAAAGATTATGAAGAAAATAAAGTAAAATAGGCAGGCATAGGGCTGAGGGCATTCATCTACGCTATAACCGTCAATAGCTGAAAAAATGGGAATGGCTGCTCAAATTGAATTTCTCTAGAATTTCAGCATTAATTAATGGATAATAGGACCAACAGCTGTTACTGAAAGTTGGAAAGCTTCTAGAAAAGTTTAATGATGCCTGAAATTTATTTTATTGACTGAAAAAACCTTAATTTTGGATTCATCAAAGCCTGACTGCATAAAGTGTGCTTTAGACGCAATCATAGCATATAGCCGTGATGACTGTGGGCTACTCGTGAAAGAATTTACAAGAGCGGAGAAGGCTGCGCCACTAGAGAGCGTACTCACTATTTCACCATTTCAAATCAATGTCGACTTGACAGTCTCTAAAAATCGACACGGGTGTGATTTTCGTCTTCTCTGCTGAGTCTGAGTCACTACTCTCGTTATATGTGCATAATATGTAGGTACATTACGTTACGTAATATAATTTGTTCGAGTAATTGACGAAATCAAATTTATTTCCACTTTGAATATTGCCTTGATGTGCACAATTGCGAATAATCACAATATAGGCACTTAATGCACATATACATAATAAGCATACCCAAACATGGACATTATGACGATTCATAAATCTGGACAATACAAATGTTCAATGAGAAAGTAGTTTTTGAACCATGTACACATACAGTTAGTGGTACGAAATACAAATGCCAGAGAATTCAAGTTTTGTGTACAGCATATTCATGTACCTTGCCTGAAGAATTTTCTTATTCTCCGAAACGAAACACAAGTTTTTGGCTGTTGTACTTAAGCACTTTCAAATAGTTTATGGGACATGCTGTTTGGCATTACTCGACAAAAATATTCTTAGCAAGAAGACAGTGTGATAGTGAAAGTACCAACTTGCCACATGCCAATTTGTCAAGAGTCTAACTTTTACATTCACATCCTTTAATACAGAGTACATTATGAGTGCAGTACACAAGATTCGTTCGTTCACTGAAGAGGACGGGCGAAAAAACTTTGCTTTTTATGATTCCAACTCAACTCACTCAACAGCAAGAAGTCTTCTCTCTTGCGCGCTTTCCCTCTTTCACTGTCTCGAGTCTCGACTTTTCTCTCTTCTTTTTAGTCAATGGCTTATGAATATTGTAAAAGTACAAGCGTAAATCTATACGCTGCTGTCTTTTCTAGCGACATTCACACAACTTTCCAACACTTTCTCGGTTGCAGTAAACACACTGACTGATATATATATCGATGATATAATGTAGATACATACACTTATATTCGTATACTTATAGTCGCAATGGATATATACAGTGGACGTGTATGTCAACGAAAGCACCCCGTAATAGTGTAGCTTTATGTATAATATCCTATGCAAACTTTCCATGTCCTTCCCCAACGGGAACACAACGTGGAAATATCGTTGAAATCAAGTAAAATGCATGTTTCAATGTTGAAAATGTGTGATTCCTGTTTAGTGCATTTTATTTCGTTGCCTTTACGTGAAAGGAACGTTCGAAAACTCACATTCACAACTAACCAGAATCGACACATATTTTAACATTAATTTCACGTTAGACATTTCACGTTTGCAATCATTTTTCTACAGTGTGTTAAATTTACGTTGAAATGATGTTACAATATTAACACAGTTAATGAGAGA